>JAEIHY010020129.1:0-18026 GCA_018904565.1 Drosophila tsacasi | reverse complement strand
TCCAGCAAAAAGCGAGCTATGGCACAGAACAACATACAGGAGTTCAACCCCTAAGTGAGGTCCGATGTGAAAGTCAACAATCCTAAGCCGCTTAGCGCTTGTTGCAATGACAGCGAGCAGGCGCAGGACTCTCAGGATGCTCAGGGATTCAGGATTCAGGATTACAGTAACCTTTTCGTAATTGCTTGTAGCTGCCACTGGCGATTTCCTAGCGGCACGCGGCCAAAATAAATTAAATAAATTAACAAAAACTCGTGAGAGTATCTGCTATGGCCATAGTTTGGGGAGTTGGGAGAGGATTTAGGGGGTAAGCAAGGGGACTGTGCCATGCGAGACTCTCGTCTGAAATTGCATATTTGATTTGGCTGAAAATTGTCAGCGCATCGATTTGCATATTTGCATGTTGTCGCGAATGTTGTCCTGTCTCCTACCGCCTGCCTTCCGTTCGCTGTCGCTGCAATGCGTTGTCGTCGCGTTTGCCGTTGACGTTGTCGTTGTTTTCTCAGCCACTTGACAAAATAAATAAGCTTGCAAATATTCTAAAAGACATATTCCTAAATATTTCCATAAAATATGATTAAAAGTATAATTTAAATATTTTAAATGCAGAATACAATTTATTTTCCATACAACCAATTATTGCCTTTGGGAACAGTACAGGAAAAAATCCTTTATCGCGTCGTAGGAATTTTCTACAGCTTATATAATTTCTTCCCGAGAAACCAGACAGATATCCCTGCCTTAAAAAAATCCCACAATTTATATTATATTTTTTTCGAGTGCATGGAAGTGCCGCAGCTCCTCGAATCAACTCGCTCGTCTCCTCTCGGCTTGCAAATTGAAATGTCAAGCCTCCTGCTTGATCGCTTTATGACAAGCAGCCCGGCTGGATAGATGGCTCAGATGGCTGAGATGTCTCGATTCGGATGCGGATGGTGACTGATATATCTGCATAAAAGCCTCCTTGTTGTCGTTGTCAACGCATCGTGCACTAAATTAACATTTTTTCTCGTTGCCAGGCGCTGCCTGTCAGCTCCTCATCCAATCTTATTCCGAATGCAAATCTCCGAGCGGGAACCTGTTGGCAGTTCGCAGGATAAATGTATATATGCGCGTATATCCTCGCACTCTCCCAACAAATGTCTTGCTGCGTTTTATGGCAACGCAGCAGCTTGAGCTTCAAGCTTCCAGGACGAACTCGTAGTTTAAGCCTGATCCTTTTTCATTGCCGCGCGCCATCATTTACATAGGCAAAGTCTTGACGGACTTTTTTATGATTCACCCGCCCGTAGACATAAATTTCAAGTGCCCGGGGCACAGCGTGAAAAATGGCAAATTAATGTAAATCGCAGCGACGCAACATAACAACACTCTTATAGACCAAAAAAAAAAGCAGGGGTGTTGAGAAAAATATCTTAAAGTATGTTATATCGAAAGTTTGAATATAGAACAAAAATCTGAGGTATAGAAAAAGCATCCTAAAAATGTAATTCATTTCCTTTTCTAAATATTAATTTTACATTTCATTTTAAGGTTTTTAATCCAAGAATTTTAATTTAATATAGATTTATATATATATTTTACTATTAAAATTTTAGCCGAATTAAGTATTTAGTTATCCAAAAATAATATAAGTTTAAGTTAGTCCTGGAAAATATTTTGTAAAGTTTCTAAGCTCTTGTAGGTATTTTTTAGTCCTCATATCAATTTTTATAGATTTCTTTGCTGCTTATATTTTATATATCAATATTTTCTTTTGTTTTCCATTGTTTGACATCATATAAAGAATGGGGAAAAAGTATATCCTTACAAAGTTTCCCCTTGTTTTTATGCCTCCACCACTGTCTTTTTCTTGGCAAGTCTGCCATTTTATGAGCTCCACGACAAAATTGACACTTGAAGTGTGTGTGAAAAACGCCTACAAAACAGCATCAGCAGCAACAACAGCAACAGCAGCCACATCCACTTTTTTGGGGGGTGCAAATACATCTGGGGGTTGGAAAATATGGGTGGGCTGTGTGGGCGTTGTGTACTCTGAGCTTTCAATATGTTTCGAACACTTTTGCAATAATGTTGTCGTTCGAGCGATAAACAAACCAACAACAAGGAGGACCAAGGATGCGAGGACAAGACACTATGGCAAAAACTTTGTCCTTATATGTGTGTGCAGAGCATTTTGTTGCCTCGAATTGCGGTCGTTGTGGCTGCCTTTCTGGGGCTGATATGTTATGTAAACGGAAAATGACAAACGAATTAGTTATTGACAACAACAGGAAACAAAAAGTTTCGCCAGCGTTGTGAGAAATTTCCGTTTACTATTGCAAAAAGTCTCAGATATTGAGCTCGTCCGCCAAGGAGTTTTCTGACGAGGGGCCATGGAGCGCAGCTAATGAGATCGGATGGGGGTTGTGGCATAAAGTATATATCTGTTTATGCCACTTTTCTTACTTGTTGGAAATCGTTTGACACTTTTGCCAATATCACAGCAAATTGTGGCAGCAGAAAGTTGCTAATAAAGTTGTGGAAATATGGGAAATGTAAAGGGAAACTCAAGCTGAAGGTGGGAAAATATTATTATATTGATTCTATTATATGACTCTCCAGTATTAAAAATTATCTCATTTGTTTATAAATATGCTTACAAATCCTTTAAGAACACCTTTCAGGTTTTTTAACAGAGAAATCCCATAATTAATCACACAAACAGACCTCAGAAAAGGCTTAGATTTTCCTCGCATTTCCACAACCTCAGCTTAGTTAGATTATATTTCAAAAGGCAATCGAGAGTCTCAATTTCGCATTATTCTCATTAGACCCTTTCCGCTAAAAATATTTATTTAACCCGGACAAACCCCCTCGGAAGTTCGTCAAGCGACGCCGTGTCACGTGTCAGCAGTCAGTCAAGGTCCGGCGATATATCTGGGAATATATATCCAACCCAAGGAGCTCTCTCCCTGCTGATCATTCATCAAGCTGAGTGTCAATGGGACACGTTTTTTTCACGTTTGCCTTTTGACAAAGGACAAGGCTATCGGAATCGGCATCAGAATCCAAATCAAAATCAAAGCCAGCAAAAAATTAAGCCTCTTAATGCTCGAATGGCTAGTAGTACCGGTCTCCTTTAATTGTATTAAGAAGGCATTTGACGTTTATTGTTGAAGAAGAGGGGAAGATTTTGCTGCTAGATGGTTGTGCCGATCGAATGATTGATGGCGATTATGGCAGAGGTTGCGCATACGCCCCGGTGGCACTCAAGCAAAGAAATAAATCAATGATTGAGTTTTATTTTATAATTTTTGGCTCTTGTGAAATTTTTTAATATTTAATATTATTAAGAATATTTATTAGTAATATTTATTTATTTAATGCCATATTTAGACTAAATTTGTCTTAGAAATACCTTAACTAATGAAAAGAATCTATTTGAGTTGTAGTAATTTTCTGTAAAATTAAATATTCTAATATTTTTCCAAGCTCCATTTCGACTCAAATCTTTTCCGAAAATCACAGAATTAATGGCAAATTTCCTTGATGCCTTCCCCTGTGCAAACACAGACTGATAGCCACTCCAAGGGCGACGGCGGCAAACGCTGAGACTAAAGGAAACCGCCAACTAATCCGCAGGAAACGCTGCTCGCTAGGCGACATCAAAGCGGGAACGGGGCCAGGACAGGACAGGACCCGCATCTTGTTACCCGGCCAACGCCTAATTAAATATTGACAAGTCAATTTGAGTTAAACGATTTGTGAGCAGCTGCCGCCCATATATAACTCCTACTCCTACTACCATATTTAAGGAGATTTCCCATTTTCCGAAGGCAAACAAAGCTGCGATTGGTTTTGGATTTCATTTTAATCGATTTGCATTCCATTTAACTTTGTGGATTTGATGGAAAAGCATTCGCTTTTCACATGCAAATTTCCCTGGCATCGTCATCACGTTCCCGATTTCATTTCAGCATTTGATTGTCATGCGATTTTTATACATCATCAGCACTACTTCTACTTTGCATTTCGGATTAGGTATTCAAGTATTCAAGTATTTCGGTATTTGTATTCGTATTTGATTTGATAAATTTTTATGCTGATTGAAAAACGTTGGCCAAATGTGTCCCCAGGTGGCTGTAGCGGCCGTCGGGTCTTTAAATCGGAATAAGAGGCCCGATTACACTGAGCCATAAAATCAAATGGTTTCTAATGTCTGGGGATAATTTTCTCTGACCCGGAATAGGGGATTTACATACAATGAAAACTGTTGAAAGCTCAGTAGATGGAATATGAGTTTTATTTAATAATGAGCTTGGAAAATGAACTATTTTCTATATGAAATATGTATTTTGTTAAAAGGTTTTGGTTACCTCTGGCTCATAAAGCTTTTTAAAAAGTAATTAAAAGATATATTTATTGCCATATAACATATAATTTAATTTAAATATTAGAAGAAGTTTCAAAAATGCTATTCACACCCTTTTCAAGTGTAGAAACACTCCTCATTATTATTTTCCAGGGTGGCCCATTACACGCATCCGTGGCAGTTAATAATGTGTGCTCGGGAATGCACATAAACCGATACAGATCCCAATTCCGATCCCGATCCAATCCCCAGCAGGATGGCTAACAATCTTGGCCTGATGAATGCATTCTGTGCATGCTGCCATCAAATTGGCATAGCCTCACATCCCAAAAAGCCCCCAAATCACCTCCGAAGCCCCTCCGAAATCTCCCTCCCTCTTCGCTGTGGCGTCCCACAAATTGCCATGCGCCTCGCTGATGTCTTCTTAAGAGAGAGGGGGAGGAGGGGTGGATATTGAGAACAGGAGATGGAGACGGGGACTAAGCCAACTTGGCTAACTGGCTAACTGCTCCCTCTACCTCTTCTCTGGTTTTTCCCTCTTTTTTTGGCCTCGCCATATACAGCTCGCTCAATTCGATTACGTTTTCGTTAAATGTAAAATTTATACGCCCCACGTCAATTGTGACAGTTCACTCACTCACGGACATCACCACGTTACAGAGATATATAGCGATATATACGAGAAGTCGTGGGGCGGGGAGTGGCGACGGGAAGTTGGCCACGTAGCCGGCGATTCACTCAATGGCCAAAAACAGGCCCTGGAAACTGGCCAACGAAATTGCAAAAATATACGAGGTAGAGCACATACAGTGGTTGCTAGTTATGTTCTTTTTTTATTTTCTTATAGTTGTTTAAATACATTAAGACCGATGCTGTGACAAACAAATTAGTTTCCCGAAAAATTGTACTGATAAGGCTATTGGGATTGCCAATATACAAAAATAAATTTACGTTCTGCGTCCTGCGTCCTGCGGCGCTTCTATTTTGTTATCGGACATCCTAGCCAGGTTTCGATTTCTGTAAAATTTTTCAGCATCATTCTCCGCGGGTCGTGTGGTTTTTGGCCATAATCCGCCCCGTGACAGGCCGCTCCCCCTGATATGTGATAAGCCCGTGATGCATTGTCCGAGGACCAACCACTAAATGACTATAAAGTAGCAACTTCCGCGACTGTTGCGCAAAATCATTCAATTTCCGTTCGGCCACACGACCCATGAATATCCTTAACACTCCACCACCTCCCTTTTGTGGGAAATTAAGGACAGTGGAGGTCAGAATAATGGTATTGTTTACTTTCTAGATATTTTGCAATAAATCGATATTCTCTTTGATATGTCAGGTCAATGTTATCGAAAAACAAAATTATACAAATACATATTAATAGATTTGAAATTGTAATTACAATTTGGTTTTTGATATTATTGATATTTTAGATATTTAAAAATGTAATAAAATAATGTTTAAGACTCTTCTTCACCCATAGGTGAAATCCGTTGTAAATTCTTGAACAATTTCCTTTTTATCCACTAAATATACAAATAAATTACAAAATTTAATAACTAAATTATGAAACAGAATATTTTTCTTATTATCTATTAACTCCTATTATTTCAACCCCTGCTGTACTTATACGTGCTTTTATGCGTTCCCTGTGCGCATCATAATCGAGGGTGTGATTTGTCCTTTTTCTGCGTTTGTCGCCTGCCTCTTTTTTTGCCTTTCTGGCTGCCAGCCATCCTTATGAAACATCACCGCAATTTAGTTGCCTCTGCGAGCCCGAACCCGGAACCCGGCAACCCGGAACCCAAGCCAAAAATGCCACCCGTCGCCCTGCGAAAAATTTGAATAATTTTTATTACGTGGCGCGTTATGAATTTTTGATGAGTCCTTTTGCAGCGCAAAATGCTGTAACTGTTTGTTGTTGGGGGAGGCGTGCGACGGCGGCCAGTTATCCTTCACTAAGCCAAGTGACAGTGCCACAATTTATTAGATTCTCAGCCTCAATGTGGGCGGCTGGCTGGCTTCTTCTGCCATATTTTTTCTCACTTTTGGTTCCATATCATCGGAGTCTGCGCTGCAAGTTTCCGGTGAGGGAGGCGGGAAGGTGAACTGGACGGAGGACAGGTCCTGGAGCAGGGTCCTGCCACCGGGGTGAACTGGGCGTGTTGTGTGTAATAAAAGCAAATAAAATATTCTTTAATATGCGACACTCGCCGCAGTCTGCTCGCTGTCATCCGTGTGCCTCCCCTCGCTGCGAAATTTGCATATATATTGCTTGACAAGCATTAATGTATGTAATCCCATAATTTTTTAATTAAATCAAATTGTTTTGCTCTCCGTTCAAGGCTCGTGGGATAGTGAAGGCAATATATATTCTCTGGGCTCACAGGTTAACAGGAATTCACCGGAAGGTGAGGCGAGGGTTAATTTGGTGATTGGGTTTGAGTTTTAAATATTAAAAAAATTAAACTTAATGTTGAATATATTTTAAAATATTACAATTTGTTTCCAAGAACACATTTTTAAAAAGAAAATTTATTGCATTCTTAAAGAGGAACCCTGATAATGTTTATTAAGCTTAATGTATTTACATTCATTCTAGTAAAATCCACATTTAAAATATTTTTAAATACATTTCCCAGACGAATTTTCCTAAATTTAAATCTACAACCAAAACATCAGGAGTCCCCATCGTATTTATAACCAATTTAGAAGCTGTCAGAGAACGACATTTCCCAACCCATGCAGTTCGGCATCAATCATAATCAGCAACCAGTGACTAAATGCAACTAAACCGGAATTATACCAATATATGAATGCTTATGAATGTTTATGAATGTATATTTGCTGTGGAAGTGAAACCATTTTGGCTGGAACAAGCCAGAGAACCCTTCGTCTCTCCCCTGTTTTCCACAGCTCGAAACGATTAAGTGATTTCGTGCACAGTGCATGATAATTGGATTAATATGCGTCGACAGCCAGCAGAACACACACAAGGGATGTGGAGGAGACAGGAGACTGAGATGAGGATGTGGCCACCACCACTACCACCAGAAAGGCTGAGAGGCGAGGGTGGATTTTTGTGGGTTCTGGGGATTTAGTCGTCCCCGGGAACGGGAACTCGTTAGGCGGGCAAATTACGAAGAACTTTGTCTTGGAAAGGGATGTTAGCTTAGCTAGGTTTTTCTTCATTTTAAAGCTAGAAAGTATGGCTTTTAAGATATATGTATTAAAAGGAAAATTATTTGTATATTTTTAAGGAAATATCAATAAATAAAAACAAAAATAATATTAAATCTTTTATAAGTCCCTTTAAAAATTAGTTCGTACATGGATTTCCTCAAAAATATTATTATTATTTATTTTTATTATTTTAGTTATTAATATTTATTTTCATCACTTGGACTTTTAAATCCCGACTTCAGCTGCTCTCTTAACCCCTTAATTGGCATCTCTGCCGCCTTCTCCGCCCCTTTTTCGGACTTAAATGCTCTCGTTATCAAAATTACATATATCATAGAGCAGGGAGCCAGTGGCACTGAAGGGTGGAACTGATGGAATAAACAGAGCAGCGGGGCTACGGGTGGTTAACACTCCTCGGTGCGTGTGTTTGTGTGTTACACCCTCATGAGGGGTGCACCATAAGTCAAATCAATTTCAAAGCAAACACACAGGAGGCTGAAACATATTCTCAGTGCCTTTTGTAATTGGAAAAGTCGGGGATTAAGCGATAAAGTTGTATTCTCAAATTGATAAGGGGTTGGGGGGAGTGGAGGAATTATGACCAGTAACCCGGGGTTTTTAAGTTCTGTGATTTCTCTTGATTTTTGATCGCAGCTAGGCAATTTGTCAGGCAGGCTGGGAGAATCCCTCGGACTCCGGAGTCGAGCGAGGTATGTAAATAGGCGGCCCTTGGCCAAACAGGCTGTTGGCCACTTAGCGTTTCATTTACCAAACGCTGCCGCTGCTCAAACAAATTAAACCATTTTCGGGTTTCTCTTCTCGTTGTTTTCGGGCCACAGAAGCCCAAGTGCTTCCGAAGTGCCTCTCCGCCCTCCCAGAAGGCGGCAAGATCAGAGCGAAATCTATACTAACCATTGTTTGACATCTCCCAAAGTGATGGCGACGGCTTTGATCTCCCAGCTAATTTATAAAATAAATGATATGTGAATTAGCGGTCAACGGCGGGTAACTAAAATCCCTCGTTTTCTTTCCACGCCGACTTCCTTTTGATTAATTTATTTGCCCAAGCGCTGCGCTTCATTGCCACCCATTATGGCCATTATTCCCTGCCTGCCCATCGGTGAACGATTTTCACACCTGCAGCCAACGGGTTTGTTTCTCGCTGATTAGTGGATCGCAGGCCTTTGAACTGCCCGCCGATATATATGAAGCTTACCTCTGAACACCATCTGAAATCCTACTAGCAGACTTAGCCACTTGCTGTCTAATTGCCACAGTCACCCGCAATGGCACGTCTCCATTTCGTTTTGGAGATGATCATCGCAATAATGATGAGGATGGTACACTGCTAAAAAATTAGGGCTTAGCTTAAATAACATATATATATAGAAACGGTGTATAAAGGTGTATTGTAGGGATATTTATTTATTAATACATCGTAAAATGTTATATCAATATTAATTCCTTTAAATTTCTATAGCACTTTCTTCTACACTATACTATTTTCCCAGTGCACTCATAGGTAATGTCATCGTCGCCTTCTCCCCCGCCACTGGCATTGGCCAATATACTCAATATGTGGCACTGGGTGAAATCATTGGCATCGTCCGGCGAAAGGAAAGTTTCTCTTCGCGCCTCAATGTTAATTTCGGGCTCTTTGAAGACCGATCGGCGATCGCCTGGTTGGTTTTCCTCCCTGCCCGATCTTCGGTCTCCACTCCGGGGTTTTCGTTTTTATTATGATTTTGTTATGATCATCGCGATCATCATGATCTAATGATTTGTTGTCGCAGCAAACAAAAAGGTTGGAGCCCCCGCTCCGATAATGATCTGGCGCAATAAAATTGAAATGCGTCTGTTAATCGCTCCGAGATACATAATAATTCTGCTCCGCCAAGAGCCACAATAGCCCCCGGAACGATAACCAAAGTTCTGTCGACAGACCGCCGCCTATCGATCACTTTGAATTTGGTTTTCGGACTTGGATTCCGATTCTCGTTTACGCAAAAATCACAGCGGCAGATCGAAGGCAAGGTTTGGATTTCTTTAAGTCGAAGCGGGAAGTCCCTTAAAGCGAGGGAATTATAAGTCTATAGATCAATATATCTATACTGCATCTATTTTTGACATGAAATTCGATATATAAGTGGATATTTTAAAATTATTTCAAATCTTGTATTTGAATTAAGAGAAAATACAAAATACACCGGTTATTTAAGATTTTTGTAATATTATTTTTTATAACATTTAATATTTATAACATTTTCCATGGCATTTATTATTTGTTTATTATATATTCGCACAAATAATTAACATATACATATACGAATTCTACAGAAATTCCCCTTTTAATAGAATTGTTCATTTTCCAAAGTTCTCGATAAGACAAACATGTGTTTAGATCGTAATCTTGAACGGCTTAGGCTTGTCGTCAGCATTTTGAAACACAATTTTCTGATAATTCGCAATTTCTTAAAAAAAAAAACAATAAAAACAGAACTCGAATTCAGCCCCAATTAGTCGATCAATTACGAGTCGTTTGTTCCTATCAATGTTCTGATTACGGGGCTCCTCCCCAGCTCGCATTCTAGACTCTCGGTTGCCACGTGCTGACAAAGCTCAGTACTTATGTGCATATATAGTATACCCCCGTATAGTTCAGAGATAAGGCCGTGTGGGCCAGGGCAATGTCCCGCCCGATTGTAGGGCATCGAGTGTAATAAATCTTTGACTGCGCTCGGGCTCCGGGCCAACTCAAATTCAAATGGCCATTGTTTTTGGCCAGAAAAAGGGCCACAAACCGCCGACAAATTCGGATCCCAGACCTCGTCTCCTTCGGGTTCGCCTGATAAAAATCGGCGGGCGGCAAGCTGCGATCTCGCTGATCCGATCACTGATCGTCCGGCAGTATATTTATGGCATTGTCCGAAACAAAAATGTCAAGAGCGCGTCTGTGTCTGCTTAGCTAGAAATTAGAGCAATTAGCTTTGACCCGCGGCTGCAGCTTCATAAAAAATAGTTCTCAATAAAATAAAACAGGCAGAGGGGAAGCTAATCAATTGGAGTGCACTGGGGAAAAGTACAATATTTAAGCATACATTTTAATTACTGGCTAAATAAAAGAATACAATATTATCAGAGAGAACCAAAATGTATAAAAATAACTATATAGTCGTTTTTAAAATATCTTGGTAATATATAATATATATATATAGGAATTTTGTTATATATTTTGAGATCAAACATAAGGTCAAGCGTACAAAAATAATTATGTTTTGTTAGAAATTGGCCGTTGTCTTTTCAAGATAGCGATGAGGAATAACTTTTTATTAATTTTCTTTTATTTCGATTTTTAACCTTATCATTATAGTAACCAAATCGGTTAACCCCAATTAACTAACATTTTCTTCCCGTGTAGAAATTGTTTCTGAAATAGTTGATGACCTTTTTAGTGGACATCGTCTCCGTGTCCGTCTCCCCAGTGGCTACTGTGGGCGTGCCTGGCCCGAGTCTCGGCTTGTAAACAGTTTTCCCTATCTGATGATTGTGTAATTTATAGGGTTCCTTGGGCTACCTGTACCGATCTCGGCGACGCGATAGTGCCACATAAATAAGTGTGTGTGTCTCCCTGGCATAAATGTCAAAGGGCATTTAATGAAGTTATTAAACGCTGCCGCTGGGGCTCAGGGGCTACTGGTTCTAGACGGAGGAGGCGGGATCCTGCTTCAGCGATCATAATCTCAGGATTGGCTTCGACTTCGAGTTGGAGTGGAGCTGGAGTTGCTTTTCCGCTGCTTTGCATTGCAGCCAAAAAAGAAAAATAATGAAAAAAGGCAGAAAACTGGTTGGGCAATGGCAATAAAACGCTTGCTATAACGAGCAACAAAATTTGTAACGATTCAATTTAAGGCTTGCATACAACATGCGCCGTACGCCGTCGGCAAAAGATGAAATAGTCGGGAATAGCCATAGGATATATACTCGAGGCCCGATTTGTGTGTGTGTTTTTGGCTCATGTTCGGGGGGAGACCGCGGACCGGGGACCGGAGTCGGAATGAAATTTATGAAGACATGACTGGCAATTGTAGTTCCAGTTCCAGACCGAGCCCCAGTCAAAGCCATAGGCCCCGGGTTCGACGATCTCCTTGGATTCTCCGACGCCTACTTGGCCAACTGTCCATTGACCATTGCCATTGCGATTACAACTCAATTGTCAATTGATTTTCCAGCCAATATTTCACAATTAATTAAGCGCAAAATTTTTACAGAGCGCTGACAAAGAGCGTCGACGACGGCGTCGGCGGCAGTCCTTCAAAGGCCGGCTCTTGTCCGAGGACAAGATGCGAACTGATTTCTCCCAGTTTACCTGTTTGTCTTTCTCCTTTTTTTTGGGTGTGGTCAGGTCAAAGGAGCAGGTCCATTGACAGATAGACGGATAGATAGCGAGTCTATGGCCGACTGTGGGAAAAAACTGGAGGAAACTCAGAAGGGATTGTCGTTAAATGCGGACATAAATGAAATTAGCTGGATAGTTTCGGTTTCGGCACAGATATGATACGGCTGTTCGGGGTGGTCTGCATCTAAGGATATTTTTAAAGACCTTAAGTCTTAATTTTGATATTTTAAATATCAATAAATCGAACTTTTCAATAATAAAAAATAATATAAATGCCTCAGGTAGAGTTTAAACTTAGAGAAGCGTATATTAATACCAGAAACTTTACAAAAAATAAAGGGAATTATGTTTTAAATATTTATATTGCACAAAAATGTTTAGTTCCTTAAATCATTAAATCAACAAAAAAATGAATAATATTATTAAGTTGATTTCAAATATTAATAAAATATATTTTTCAATAAGCTTTTTCTTTTAGGGTTGTTGAGAATTTCTTAGCCAATTATTTGTGTTCGCCCAACTCCGTTTCATTATTATGATATGATATGTAAATTAAATACTTCTACGAGTTTATTCAGGCTCAACTAAAATTTATTTTCATTTTATAATTCGGTAATTGGTATTTATTTTAATTTTTGACGGTGGTTGAAGCCAAAGTAGTGCCCCTGGTTGTATTCCAATCCCAACCAGGAGTAGTGTCAGGCAGACCGCCTCCGTTCAGGCACTTGTTGAGGGCCTCATAGGTGTTGGTGGTTCCCTCAACGTAGTTCCTCTCGGCACTGCTCACACAGATCTCCAGCTGGGTGTCCAGGGTCTGGAGATGGATCTTCAGGTTGCCAGCCGCCTCAGTGGCATCGGCCGATACTTGGTACAGGATCTTTGATTCATCAGCGGCCTTGGAAAGAAGCATTTCAATTTGATTTGCATATTAATTAATTTTTGATATTCATCTCTGTAATAGAAATCCCTACCGCATTGGCAAAGCACTGGAAGGCCTCCACATAGTCCACAATGAAACCGCAGGGCAAGATGGCATCGCACCCTTGATCCGCGGCCTGCTGGATGTCGTAGAGAGTCCTGTTGAAGGTGAGGATCACCTGGTCGCTGCCCGTGCTGTGATCCTGATTGCACTGGCCGTAGTTCTTCTCGAACCGGTCCGTAATCCCGCTGAGGACGGGCGAGTAGAAGTTGAAGCACTGCTGAGTGGTCTGCGGATCCCGGACAGCCAGCACCTCTGTCTGCTGCTGCAGGCCATGGATCTTCTTGTTGGTGGGTAGCTTCAGCTTAAAGTTCGGGTTCAGGTTTATGTTCAGATTCAGGCCGGTGGCCAGGCCAAGGGCCAGGAACAGGGCCAACACCGAGTGTGGGGAATACATGACTGAGGGCAGAGACTGGGCTTCCAACTGGATACCGAAGATGCAGAGCCCGCAGCTTTTATATCCAACAGAACACTCTCCTTATCTCCTCTCCTAATTGATTTGTGTTTGAGGAACTGCCGAGGCTTCCGAGTATTTCTTAATTGGATTGTTCTTTCGATAATTGCTATAGTTATAGATTTTCAGCGGACTTGTAGTTGCCAAAATGTTAAGCCTATTACGCTTGACATGGTGTAATTTTCCACGAACCTAGAATATTTTCTAATTGATTGATTGAGAGGTTGCTCGACCCTAACCATCTTTAGCTTAAGAATTTTTATTTATTTATTTTGCTTTGAAGTGGTATATTTTTATGTAAATCAAAGTAATATTTAAAAATTCTTAATTAATTTTTTTTAATATTAATAAGGAATTAATTTTTATAATAGCCATAAACTAGGGATATCAAAATATTAATAAGGTATCTAATACATCAATATTTTAACGTTTGGATATTTGTGCAATATTCTATATCCTTTGGATACATTTTAAAATAAATTAAATAAGATGTTTTGTAAATTATTTTCCATAACCACCAATATTTAAAATTGCAATCAAATTAAATATGTTTTAATATTTATAGTTTCGGTAACATACATCACAGTTTATGACAATTTTTATGTGATATTAGTAGCTATAGTATTGTCGGACTTTTCCTCTCATATCTTACTACCTCAAATAAATTCCTTCCAATATTTGAGAATTATAGTTCTATATTACCCAATAGAAAGGATTACGATGTTAAGCTATAAAATCTTTAATTAGTATAAATATCGGTAGATCTATATAAAAAATAAAAGAATAAAATCAACACATCATGTTTCTTTACCCTTTTCCCACATAGTTCGGCTTATAGTAGATTCCTACTTTTCAATGAATTGTAATCAAGGTCGTTTGACTATATCATATACCTACCATTCAGTGGTTGGGTTTATTTGCATGACAATCTGACAGTGCAAACCTCTGTTTCTTTATATAACCGCTAACTACAAGGATATACCAGCTTGTCCCGAAGATTGTTTCCTTATTTGTAATTTTCAACATTTTTTGTCTTGTGACCTAGAAAGTTATTTCCCTTAGACTTAAAGCCGAATAAATATTAAAATAAAATAAAATTTTAAACTCAATTAGTTGGCCTGATTTTTATTGATTAAATTCTTAATTTATATGCTGCCTGAATACGGTTTGCATCTGGACTTCTTTCAATCCCAAAGTCAACAAGAATATAGCTTCGAGTGGTGTATTCTTGAACGTTGATGCACTTAGATCAGTACATTAAAGTGGCATATTACGTAGTGTAATCATCGCCTCCGATGGTGGTATATGGAGCAGCCGTTGGGGGAACGGGATCGGGAACGGGCTGTTTGCCCTGGAGGCAGGCATTCAGCCGCTCATAGGTGGTGGTCGTGTCTTGGACGTAGTTTCGCTCCGCATCGTTCACGCAGATGTCCCGCTGGGTGTCCACGATGCGGTACTCCTCCTGGATCTTGACGGCGTTCTCCGTGGCATTGGCCGAGACGCTGTACAAGATCTTAGAGTTATCGGCGGAGACCTGGGCGGAGCACTGAACGCGTTTGACCAGAGTGGCCAGGTCGGTCTCAGCCTCAGGCAGCCAGACCTTACAGCAGGCATTGCAGGCCAAGCCTGTGGTCACCATGATGTCAGAGCGCACTGGATCGTACTTGGTCTTGATCACGCCCGAAGACTTGTCGTAGGCCGAGACACAGGCCCCGTAGCTCGTCTCGTACTTCGTGGCCACGCTCTCCAGGATGGGTTTGTAGACGGAGAAGCAAGAGGCGGAGACGTCCGCATGGGTGGCGGCTAGCTCCCTGCTCTCCGACTGTAGCTCCGCGATGTGGGCATTGGGCCTGATCGAAAAGTGCAGCTTGGGTACCTTGGAGGCCAGGGCGGCGACCAGACAGAAAAAGCAAAGCGCTAGGAGTGAGGACTGTTTCCGGAACATCTTGGGCGGAGAACTTGGCCGGAATGGATCTCAGAGGCCCTATTTATACGCCTCCTCCGTTCGATATCTTTTTAATTACACTTTTTAGCTGACATATTGTGGCTTTAATTAACTATTAGATAGAAGCAGGTGTAAGCAATGTTGTATCATACACAACTTTGATTGGAACAATTAAGCGTTTGTATACCTAACATAAATACATAATCAATTACCAAGAACTCAGAAATCGTGGGCTTGGGTCACCTTTTCATTAAATATTGCATATATTATGATTCGGTTTCGTTTCAATATTTATTTACTCCGATAACTGAGCGCCTAAAAAGCTTTCTCGACTTGAATATTTTACAACACGCTGGCGGTGGTGGGATAGTCCCATTCAGGATCGGCAAGGCATTCGTTCATCTCCTCCAAGGACTGGGCGTGGTTGGCCTTGTACTTCCTCTGGGCCACCAGCTGGCAATCGGACAGCGTCTTCTGGATGCTGCCTACCTCCTCCAGCAGGCTGCTCTGGCGGTCGGCGGCCTTCTCGGAGGCATTATCCAGATCCTTGGAGCTCGACGGACCCTGCAGTCGGATAAAGGTAAAAGTTTCAGTAATGTTATCTTGGTACAATTAATGGGGATGTTGAAGATTTGTTCTACTTAAACTGACTCTATAGATCGTTAAAATTTTTAAGCACTTTAACAAAGAATAAACCACATGGACAAACCCCTTAGAGTTACATATTTGATATTCGGACATTTTCCCAACCACTCACCTTGTTAACCAGACACTCGAAGGCCTTAGAGTTGGTGCTCTCGGCGTCGCAGAGCACCAGGGATCCGCAGGAGGCGCGGACGGACTCCTTGAGCTCGTCGCGGGCGTAGGAGTAGCTGTTATCGATCAGGACGAAGGCCTTTTGGTAGCTGTCGTCGCAGACCGCGAAGTCCGCGTCCAGCTGGTCGGCGTGCGCCTTAATCACCGGCAGGTAGTAGTCGAAGCAGGCCGCGTTGAAGGTCTCCCCGGAACGCAGGGCGGGAGAGTGGAGCAGGAAGTCGGTCAGCGTGGTCTCCTCGGTGATCTCGAAGGCTGAGGGCACAGCGGATCCGCAGGCGGCTCCGATGGCCAGGAAAATGGTGAGGGTCTTGAAGAACATTTTTACTTCTGCACGGTAGAGGAGAAACTGGGTGAGAATGTGGAGCCTAGTGGCTTTTATACTTCAAGTGCCTGGTGGTCAATTCTTAATCAGACTCTTAAAATTTACGATCCGGCAATTATCGTAGGAAGTAGTTATTCACTGAGTATTATCATGGCGGAATGGTCGCCACAATCGAATCAGCGAAACCCCCGAGAATCTCTTATTTATATATTTACCAAATGTTCGCCAATTTCTTTGTTTGTTATAAGTTTTTGTTGGCTTTTGAATTAGGTTACAGCAAAGACTACCCTTTAATATATGTATATTTAAATTCAAGCTCCTAACATAGCTAGGTTCTTAGGGGTTATATTAAACAGAAGAGCAATAAAGTAATTTAAATCGAGAAAACTATTGGGGTTTTCTTTTCTGATAGAAAAGGCAGAGAGGAATTAAGATAAAGAATTTTACCTCCAAAAGTGCATAAAGCAATTTCCGAAAATAAAATAATTCCAGACTATAATTTCCTCAAATAAAAATATGAGTCTTGTTTATGAGCTTCCGTTTCGATTGATAACCATAGTTCAAAGAATTTCAGTTTAATTTTTGGAAATTGAAAGCAGTTGGTCTCAGCCAGCGGAATCTTATCGTAAGAAATACAAAGGAAATTAAAAAAGGAAATTACGTTTTAATAGCTCCTAATTCAATAAATTATTTATGATTCACAAAATGTATGGTATTAGGTAGAATTTAGCTGACATCCACCCCGATAAGAGAGGGGTTTTCCTGACTGAGATGTACAACTAAAAATAGTACTTTCTTCTGAAAAATAGTTACATTTAAAATTTTTTATAATATTTATATTTATTTCTGGGAAAGTTTTTTATACCAATAGATAACTTGGTTCTGGGAATTCTATTTAAATTCATTGATAATGATTTTTACGACCTTCATTCATCGTCTTGATAAAGGCGACTGAATAATAACTACTACCGATAATGAGTTTATAATTTATGATCCTGAATTCGGTGCATAAATAAATGAAATGTAAGTAAATATTTCCAAAGCCCGTTAACTATTTTTGATCTCAGTGACTAATTGATCTTACAATCATGAGGTTTATGGGGCTTTCCATTAAAGAAAGCCCCTCCTTTCTTGATTATTTTTAAGCTCTTAATTTATTTGCTTTCGCATAAACATTCGAATAGAATAACCATACACTGATAAGCCAGATAATTGAACAAATTTCATTGATAAATGGTTGGTCGACATAATTGACGTGAACATTCTTTAAGTTAATACATATTAAAATTCAAATTAAATTTATTAGATCCTTCTAATAATAGTTTTATTGAAAAGGGCGTAGCTATGCGATTTTCGGGGGTTCCGCTGATACTGTTTGAGGCCTGCCCGACTCAGCGTCATAATAATGCTGAGTTAATAAAAGCTTCCCCCGATAATTGTCGGATCGTAAATCTGAGGAGTCTGATTACGAGTGGGCCACCAGGCACTTGAAGTATAAAAGCCACTAGGCTCCACACTCTCACCCAGTTTCTCCTCTACCGTGCAGAAGTAAAAATGTTCTTCAAGACCCTCACCAT
>JAEIHY010020128.1:0-65501 GCA_018904565.1 Drosophila tsacasi | reverse complement strand
TTTAAATTCTTGGTTGAAGACGGGTGGCTTAAGTCTATGAGCACCACTGTATATTATAAAATGTATATGGATAAATACAAAAATGTCCAAATAATTATACATAAACCCAATTGAACTCCACATTGCACTCATTTTTTTGTTTAGTATTTTCCATTACAGTTGCCAATGCTGTGTGCATTTCATACATGATTAATATCACAATTTAGATTTCATGAAAATGTGGGAATATACGCAGTGTGTGTGGTTTGGGGGCGTGGCCTTGGATTGTTTGCCAAATAGTTCCGGCAATTTGCACTGAAAACTGCGGCAAATGATATATACATATTTTCCGCAGCGATATGCTGCGGGTGGGCGTGGCCCGCGGGGGCGTTTGTTTGATTTGATTTAATGAATTGAGTTGAATTGAAATTTTCTGTTTGGCTTGTGCGTCGCTTCGATTTTTATTTGGTCAATACAAACATTCGGAAGAGCGAAGAGCGGTGGAGCGCCGCGGCGAGGCGCGAAATTTCTCTTCCTTGTGTTTCCCGACACCCCAATCTCTGTGTGAGTGTGTGTATGTGTGCGGTTGTGTGTGCGAGTGTGCATGACCTACCTTTAGGAGGCAGTGGATCCCCAGCATCGTGGCCAGGCGGACTTCAATCTGAACCCAGGCCACAGAGATATTTAAAAAAGGAAAGGAGCTTGCCATGGGAAGCCGAAGTTTGTATACCCTTTTGGTCAAGTTAAATAACTGGAAATCGATCATAAATAAAAACTTTGAGTCGTTATATATCGGAATTTGTACATGATAATTTTCTGTGCCTATCAAAATGCATTACTAAGCCAAAAATACCTTAGTTTTAGCTTGGAAAGCAGTTCTGTGCTAGTTTTCATTAGCCTAACAAATCAGCAATTTAAATTTAAGATTAAAAAATTCCCTAAGCTTTAGGTTATTGTTTTTACAAATATTTATAATTCTTTAATTATGATAACCCATTTCAAATAAAATTGAAATTCTCTTGTAGTGTCTAAGAAAAGAAACCACAAGAGGCTGATTGACCACTGCTCACCCTTGGTCTCCCGTAATTCCAAAGGATTACTATTACTCCAGGTGGCTTAAGGGGCATCGGGAGGGGCAAGAACAGCTCATTGATAAGACCCTCTGCAAGGAGCTGCTCCAGATGTACAGAAGAGGTTCTGCATTCATCACGACAAGTAGCTGCTCCGAAATACTCTCCTCCAGCTAAACGCAAACCACTCAAGATGGTGGAGGCACCAAAGGCGACAGACAGTCCTTGCCTGGCATCCGACCCCCGCAAATGTTTGTATTAAATTTAAAGGAAGGCCGAACTCCCAAGGTACTAGATAGTATCTAGTAGATATTCTATAGTATCTCGCTGTACTGCAGCCTTCTTATCGGTTTAAGATGCGTGTGATTCCCCCAGAACCCTGCGCATAGATCGGTTTCTTCGCAGAGCCATCGCAGTGGAGCATTGGCGCAGCGCAGAGAGCGCAAGTCGGCGGTGTATTTAACAACTTTCGGAGATGCTTTCACTTCCCAGCGGCATTTTGGCAGCAGCAGCTGCTGGTACTGCTGCCACGTCTTTCGTGTGGCAGGAGCAGCTGCTGCAGTGCATCCTCAAGATGCTTCTACTAATCCCTAACACAATGCAAATCTCGATCCCGATTCCCATTCCAATCCCCATCCCTATCCATTGGGGGGCACGGGCACCCAGTAATTGGTGGACAAATCGCTCGCACTGGGGCTCTCCGAAGGCAGCAACGTGAGCATAAGATCATTAGCATAAATAATGGTTAAAGCCAAACACCAACACCGCCGCGCATTACGTACCTGCCCCCCAGTGTCTGTATTCGAGTGTCCCCAGCTGTGTGTGTGCGGCAGCTCGGCGGCTTGGCGGCTTGGCACTCTGCAGCCGTGTGTGTGTGTGTGTGTGTGTGTGTGTGTTTACAACACACATTTCAAAAGTCGGTGACTGTGGCACTGAGTTAGTAGTGCGTTAAGTCAACGAACGCAGTCGCGCAGACGCCGACAGCAGCCACGACAGAGTCGCGGCAGAGCCGGCCGGGGGCAGCGACGGCGGCAGAGCGACTCCGGCAGCGGCAAGAAAGAGCTTGGCGCTTTGGCTTCCAGCTTGGCTTGGAGCTGGGAATGGGAATGGAAATGGGAATGGGAATGGGAATGGGAATGGCCTGGGCACTGCCACTGCACACCAGCGAAATAATAATGGATATATCTCTCATATTCACATGGGTCTTGCTCAGGGCATTGGGCCAACAAGTGGTATAAATAATGTTGTTAAGAGATTGATTTTAGACAGCAAACATAACCAAGGGATATCTATAGTTGAAGTTTAAGATCAGAAATCAAACTCTGGACTAAATGGTCCTTTTAAATCTAAACAATAAATTTCTGCATATTTCTATTTTTTCCATATTATTTAAAGCCTAAATTTGTCTCTAACTCTTGCAATGTTAATACGAAAGAACAATATCAATAACAAACCCTATCCTCTGTTTTCTTAATTTATATACATTTTAAGGAATGTTCTTAAAATAATATATTTGTACAGTTTTCGCAGGGAAATAGGTCTGAGAAAAAGAAAACCAAGAAAGAAGAAAGAAATACCGTAAAATAAATGAAATAATTAGCATTCTCCTATAAAAATATACTTTCTGCGGGCACTATTTATTTAGTATTCACCATTTATACCCCAAAGGTCCGAGTATTATTTTATCCACATTATAAATATAGTATTTGTACAGTATTACCTAAAAAATATATCTGAGAATTCACCAAGTCAAAGAAATTAGAAAGAAATAGTGTAAAATATTTCAAATAATTGGCATTTAGTTTTTCCGGGAGTACTTTCTTTACTTTTTACACACAATAAAAAAATCTAATATGTATTATTATATTCACCTTATATAGCTTATATTTGTACAGTTTTAGCGGGAAAATTCATTAGACCCCTTAGTAAATCACAGAAAAAAAAAACAAATACTGTAAAATTCATTAAATTTACTACTTAACTATTAGTATCTTAACTAGCATTAATTGAGGCTAAATATTGCAAAAGTGCATTCTTAATTACATTTTCTTGGTGAGCTTATATGCTATATGCATATCGCCACCTTATATATCTCAACAGACCCCATTTGATAGACTTTTCTCTCCGTGTGTGCCTCGGACTGGATGTCATCAGTTGGAATCGGATTGGATGGCATCGCTGCGGCTTTTGGCGACTGTCCTCGGTGGATTTTGCATCGCTTTGCATCGGCTTTCACAAACGTTGCACGCTGCCCCATGGCGCGGCGCCGTTTTGAATTGGTTTCGCATTTTCGGTTCTGGTTTTTCTTTTTCTTTTCCTTTTTTATTATTTTTTTTTTTTGGCAAAGCAAACTCTGGCAAGTTTATTGAACCTTTCACGGCTCTGCCGGCTCCGCCGCTCTCAGCTGGGCGCCATTCATCATTACCATTCTCATTCTCGTTGTGATTATCGCTCCGCTCTACGAGACTTTCTCCGGCGACGTCGTCATCCATTGTTTGGACACTGCCCTGCTTAGGCTGCAATGGGAGTTGGTAGTGGGTAGTGGGCAGTGGGAAGTGGGCAGTGGGTAGTGGGCAGTGGGAAGTGGGAAGCAGGCAGTGGGAAGTGGGCAGTGGGAGCACTGGCGCCCACCTGGCATACCTTGTTTGTTGAGTGTTATCAGGGCGGAGTCAGAGGAGGAGCTGGGGCTAAAGCCGGAGCTGGAGCTGGGTCCGAGAGCACCTCTTCGCGGCAGTCAAGCCAAAAGACTGTCCCCGGAAAGTCGGTCAAAATGTTCGGTGTAAATATTTGCCAGCAATTTAAGCTCTTTTTTGCCCGCCCGATAAGCGTTGTTACACAACGTGATCCGTTGCCCGTCGGAGCGTCCCACGTGACGTGGTGGTGGTGCTGGTGATGGTGATGGTGGTGCTGGTGCTGGGGTGGGAACCCAGGACAGCGGCGCTGTAAGGCGACACCGGAAGAGCCGGGGGCTAGAACCGCTGACCCAGCGAGTATCCGCAAGGCATAAACAAAGCCAAACGGGGGCAACGATCTTAAGGGGAAGAGGGGGTTCGCTCACACTCCCTCCAGCTCCACAGATGCTGCAACAGCCCGTAATCAGCCCGGTTATGTGACACTCTCCGGGAGCTGGACACACAAGTGTCGTTGGCTGGGGTACACCTCGAGCTCCCCAAAAATAAAACAAAGACCCGTAGAGAGTAGACAAAATTTCACCGCTTTTTTTACCTCAAGTTAACGATCGCTGCACGTTCAAGGGCCTTACGTAAAGAGCAAGCCAAACCGACCCAATCCAATCCGATCCAATCCCAGCGGAGGCAACTATAATGAAGCGGGCCGCATTAAGTCTTGGCCCTTTATGCACAATGCGCATGAAATTAATTTGATTGTCGCATATTGTCCAATCCGAGGGCCATTACATCGCTTAGCACACGCCCGGGAGGAGTAGCAGCAGCAGCTCCAGATACAGATACAAAATAGAGCTGCAGATACAGATACAGATACTGATACCGATACTGCGACGGGGCAGATCAACGGCCGCAGTTGGTCAATTTAAAATTCAGTGTTTTCCATGTTTTGCATAATACAAATGCCTACCAAATGAAAAAAAGACAGATCGTTGAAAAAATCATTCGAAAATTAATGTAACTGGCGCTTGAATGCGCCTGCGGATGCCCTAATATTGGCTGGGGTATATGCGAATCGTGATTGATGTAGTTTGTATACAAAGGTAGGCAAAAATAAGTTTCATAAATTACTTGAAATGTTCCTAACATTCTAGAGAATTTATTGAGATGAAAGATTTGTATGCAAAACTGAAGTTACTCTGAAGGTACTCAAACTGGACATTCCTGCTCTTAAAATAAACTAAAACTTGACACCTCTGCCTTATGGTTTTAATATTTATTTAATCGGAAAAATGTAGTCATAAAAGGGAGGACGATACTCATTGGGTAATTGAACTGGCTGCCTCTGTTTTACAACAGATTCATCAATAAAGGTCTGGGATAAATATAGTCTTAATATTTATTCCATATTTTCATGGGTACCCTTGCTTTGCTGGTAAAAGCGAATTATAGTGCAGAAGTATATAAGAAGCACTTGTATTTATTTTAATATTTATCTTAAAAATGAAAATTCATATACAGAATGGAAGCTATAGCTGCTCGAACTGGTCACTTTTGCTCTGCATTAAGTTCTACTAACCTGATAACTGAAGCATTTATAGTTACTCCATAAGAAATATTTAAATCAAAGAAGACATAGCTCAACATTTATATCTTAACAGAAAGTGCAACTAATAAAGTTAGGTATTTTAATATCCTAAAGTTATATCGTGCGAAATGTAGATCTGGATTTTTGCAGTTCTCCTCAAACCTCTAGGATATGGGATAACAAATCCCTCAAAATGTGAGGGCATCCACCTGTCGCAGTCCCCACTCCCGACTCCGTGGCCAAAAGACTCTTCTCTGGCGCACACTTTGGGCAGATATTGTGACACGCTTTTAGAGTCGCCCCCGGTGGCAGGTAGCTCTTTAGGCAATATTTCTACTTTGCATAAGTAGAAATTTTGGTTTGACTGCGGGCTGGGTTTTTGGGCTTGAGCTTGGCTTTGTCTTTTATTTGCATTTCGTTGCCATTGCGGTCATTAATTTTATTTATTTTCGTTTTTAAATCAAAACTGGTTGGGCCCCGAGTGTTTGCTGTTGTTTGCCGTGGTGTTGTCAGGGACCTGCTGGGTCTGGGCCCGGAGCCCCGGAGCCCCGAAGCCCCGATTGGATTCATAATTTGTCATCGAATGCGTTTGTAATTTGGGGTGATTAAGCACTTTTGGCTTTGTGTTGGTCGTTTTTGTTTGCTTTGGTTTGGTTTGGCTTGGTTTGGCTTTGAATTTTTTTAGTTTTTCAGCCGACTTCATTTTAGTTTCGGTGTGTGTGCGAGTTTTGATTTTTTGTGTCTTTTTGTATGTATTGAGAGGGGCTTTGCACTTTCTCCAATTAAAATTAAATTAAATAATCGCTTCAAGTCGCTGGCTGGCGCACTCTGAAGGGCCCTCGAATAAAGCATATTAATTTAAGAAATAAAACCCTACTGATAACTATATAATGTTTTTATTTCTGATGAATAAATATATTGCTTATTATATGAGTAATTTTATTTATATTTCAAGTTTTACTGACAACAATGTTAAGTGTTAATTTTTAAGAAATACATTTCTTGCTTTTTTAAGTCACTAAAACTCATTAAATAAATCATTTTTCAACTAACTTGTGTCTTTTTTTAATAAATGTCTTATTTATTTATGTCACAAAATCATTAATTATATATTATATGATTATTGTATTATATAATATATTTTAGTTTATCTTACATAATAATAGCTTAAAATATATTTGTACTATATAATATTATTTTTTTTCTAAATCTTTACTAATAATTATGTTGTCCTTATTTTTATTATATTAATATCTTGTCTAAAATATATGTTTTAAAGCTTACAAACTGCAACTGAAACATATGTATATAGCTTTAAACATTGAAAAATATAAAGCTAAGTTAAAACCCAAATGACACAAATGACACTAATTAAGAAAAAATGTATTTTTAGGGAATTGAATAATATTATTTAAAAATAAAAATAATAAAAATAACTAAATTAACCCTGGAAAGGGACTTGAAACCTATTTATATTATATACCTACTTATAAATCATATTACTCTTTTTGGAACCCATTCTATATATCTATTTTTCCGATTGCAGATCGGGTTCTTGCTAAGATATTCTCTGAGGAGGGGAGGCACTCTCTATAGTTTCCTGTGCTCCCCTCCAGGAAAAGGAAGGGAAAGTCGAAAAGGAAGAGGAACTAGCTGCCCCAACAACCAAGCCCTCCCCTCCCCCCCCCAGAGCCGCTTTCAGAGTCACAGTCACAGTCACAGTCGCAGTCGCAGTCGCAGCCAGAGCAGTGAAGCGCAGCAGCAAGTTGAATAAACTTTGCAAAGAGCGTGGATAAAAATTAAGCGCTTGAATTATCGTTTTGAAGGCCATCGCGGTATGAAAATGATCGGCGATCGAGGCTAGGCATGCGCAATAGTGGAGCGGATGCCGAGGCGGAGGCGGAGATGGAGACGGAGACGGTGCCAGAAGCTGGAGCGGAGCCAAGCCGAGTCTCCGTCCAACGCCAACGCACGAGCGTGTGGCGGCAGGTGGGGTGAGGCGACGCTCAAAGTGCACAAAAGTTCAATAAACTAAAAAAGTGTCTTTTAAAACAGGTAAGCACACTCGCACACTCGTACACTCGCACACCCGCACACCCGCACACCCGTACACTCGCACACCACCGGCCAGATAGAAAAGCGTGCGCGCGGTGTGTGTGCTCAACATGTGTACATTGTCGCCGTGCTGCTGCAGTTGCTGTTGCAGTTGCAGTTGCTGCTGCAGTTGAGGTGTAAAGCGAAATGCAGTTCTTGTCAAGCAAGCTGCAGTGGAGCGAGGAGCCCCGATAATATAGCCAACGTTATATAGCTGGCATAGCGCCTGGATTCCAATCAGAATCGGCATTGTCATTGTGCTCAGTTTTAGGCCCGGCAGCCGGGGCGTATGCGCAATGTGGCCAGGGAAAAGGGAAGCTGGTTCTGTCATGTACATACATGTATAAGAATGGGTTATATATTATATATTCTACATCATGTAAGGTAGTCATGTATTAATTACGATATATACTTTAGCATTTAGTTCTTTATTGGGTTCCTCTTGATCCTAATCAAGGTTAAATTAATTAAATTCCTTCAGAGACTCCTTAACCGGAAAGATCCCCGTCGAGGCTATGGTTTATGGTTTATGGATTTCAATTCCGATTCCGATTCCAAAACTTTCTCGCTCTCTCTCCCCTCCGGAGTGTGGCACACCAGAAATCTGAAGTCCACTGAACCATCAACCTTTATTGTGCCACAAAGAATCTTGAGGCTGTTGCTGCTGCTGCTCCGGCTCTGCCTCTGGCTCTGTTTCCAGAGGTTTATTGAACCTTAGCTTTCGTTTTTTGTCGACCGACAGCGAAGGCCAGCTGATTGTGGCTCCGATTCTCCAGCTACCCAGCTGCTTTTACTGGGAAGCGGCTTTCTACGCGCTCGCCTAGAACCTCAACAAGAACTGCTAATTGCCAGCTGGCTGAGAGATGCACCATCACCAGAGCCGGGGGCACTGGCTCTGGCTCTGTCTCTGGCTCTAACTCAGTTTCTGGCTCTGCTATTAAGTGATTTCTTATGCGGCACCGGAGTCAGTCGGTGCTCCAATTCGGCTGACCCAGAGCTGGAGCCATTCGAAATGCTTTCTTTCATATTCAAAGTATCTGCTGGAAGACCCAATAAAAAGTGAAGAAGCGAGAGTTGACGATGACGTTGGATGGCTCTTGGCTCTTGGCTCTTGGCTTTGACTACGACTTCGACTTCGACTTCGACTTCGACTTGGTGGCTTTCTAATTGTTGTTGCTGCTCAGCTGGGAGCCGTCGAGCAGCTGATTAGAAGTTATCCCCCCTCTCGGAGCAGCCGTCTCGGCCAAGGCGGCGATTGGCAAAACCACTTGGCCAGCAGCAGCAGCAGAAGCAGCAAAGGCAGCAGAGGCAGCAGCAGCTCGACAGCTCAGCTGGCTGAGAGCACAGATGGCCAAGAGCCGAGATGGCTGAGCTGGCGACTGCGAAGCTGGCCGAGACTGCGGCAGTGAGCTGGGCTTGTCTTTTGGCTTTGAGCCAAGCGTTGAATACAGATGAGAGTTCGTTGACCGGCAAAGTTTTTGAAGTTTATTGCTGCTACCGCGGCTGCTGTTGCTGTTGCTGCTGCTGCTGCTGTTGCTGCTGCTGCTGTCCATTGGCCCCGCTTTCAGTATGCCAAATATGCAGTCGGCCACTAGGAACTGGGAACTAGGAACTAGGAACTGGGAGCTGGGAACAAGGAACAAGGAACTGGAAACTGGAAACGGAGCCTAGGGGAAACTCAACTCCACTCAGCCTCGACTTTGGCTGGTTCATTGGCCAAGAACCGCAGCGATCTCAGCCAGATCAACGTACGTCCAAGGCGCTTCAAGTGCTTCTATTTCGGGCCCGGCGCTTAGATATTTTTGGCACGCTTCTTCCGGTGGCGACGTCGACGACCTTTCGGCGTTTGCACCGCCCGCTGCCACCCACTGAAATCGATTTGTGTACGTCTCGCTGGCGATCTCCATCGAGATCTTGATTTCTTTTGCTTTTGGTGAGCGGTGAGCGGCGAGAAGGGAGCTGCTGCTGGCTCCGCTTTTCGTCTCGTTTGGGGTTGACAAACTTTTCGGCGTTTCGGCGTTCCGACGGTCCCAACTGGAGCCAAGATCAGCTGTGGCTGCCGCTTATTATGTAACGCGAAAAGTCAACGCAATTTTGTGTGCGGTTTGACGTTGAGTTTATTGACTGCACAGCTCAAGTTTGCCTTTATTTTGTTTGTTTTTTATTTATGTTATTTATTTTGTTGGGAGATGCTGCCTGGTCGACTTATGACCGACAACTGGCCACTTTCATCGACCCTTGGCGAGAAAGTCTACTGAATAGACGGGGTGTACAACCTGAGTAAATGGTACTGAATTCGAATATTTACAAGTAGAAGTCCTTGCTGTGGTCGTATAGTGGGTTTGGGATGTTGTCAGAGTGGAACTTTTCACTAGATAGGAGAGATTTTCTCTGAGTTTATCTCTCTAGGAGTTATGGCTTTAATTGCAAGATCTTTGACTAAGAAAATACCTAAAAAAAACTAGCAGGAGTGCCATTTATGCTTTATAAAGTACTTCATGAAATTATATGCAACCGAAAGCTATGGCTGATACCTTTCCCATAGCTTTATTTATAATTAGGTATTCAATTAAATAAATAAATTATTTAAAATAAAAAGCTATGGTGGGTATTATCTATGGCATATATTATGTATATAGGTAGTAGTATTTAGATATATGAAGGAAATAAGTTGAGGGTTGAGAATTTTACTTAATCAATATGCTTAAATGGTACAAAGCGCAGCTCAGTTCCAATTGAAGGTAATCAGGACTAGTCTTTAATGCTGAGCATACTATAAAGTACTATAAAAATAAATATAAAATATATGTAAATAAGGAAATATAGCCGTACAGTAGCATATAATATAGTAATACTATATATTTAAAATAAGATCCTGAAGACCTTAGATGTTCCGACTTGTAGCTTCTAAATTGTTTTTGTTATTACAATATAAATAAAAACATTTAAAATAAAAAATTAAAAGCTGAACTGGTCTAAGGACTCTGCTTTAAGAATGTATTTAAGGCTTTATTTGAATTATTTATTTATTATTTTCATATTAAGTTACCGAAGAGATTTGTGAATGATTTATGTGTAGACTTTATTTTGTTTTTAAATGAGTTTGTTATTATTTATTATTAATTATTTGTATTATTATTCAAGATTAAAACTACTACAAATATTATAAAGATTTATTAATAAATAAATAACAAGCAAGCTGAGAAGGATAAAGCCTCTCCTCTCTTGCCTAGTTTCTGTTCAAAACTTCATTGATTGCCGCCCAAAAGTTTATTGACTTTTGATCCCCAAGCATTATTGTTGGGGTGGGTAATGGTTATTTTTGTATAAATATATATATCTTTTTTTTTTTTTTTTGCTGCCGCTGTCGTTGTTGCTCTTGTTGTTGTTGCTGTTGCTGTTGCTGTTGTTGTTTGCTGGCATTTGCGCAATCGTTGTTTTGACTGCTCATAATGCATACGTAACGGTATCGACAGGAAGTCATCGCCGCCGTCGTGGTCGTCGTCGCCGCTGTGTCCGAGGTTGCTGGAGATGTGGCTGTGCCGGTGGCTGCGACAGTGGCTGCCTGTTGGCACAGGAGTTCATTCAATGCCGGCTGCCGGGTTCCAGTTTCCGCGGGGTCGTTGTCAGAGAGCCCCGAAACCCGAAAGCGGCGAGCGACGAGCACGTGCTGCGCGGGATCCCCAAGGTTGGCCAGTCACTCGAGGAAGTAGAAGTCCCCCTAAGCTGCCAAATCAAATCGTTTCCCTTTTGGGCTTCCCTTCCCATCGAGTTCGTGTGTCATTGAAGTCTTTCGTGTGCGCGAGGCGAGGCGAAGCAGAATGTGTTCTGTCGCCGCCTGAGTATGGGTATGGGTATGGGTATGGGTGTAAGCATGAGTGTGAGTATGGGTATGAGCATGAGCATGAGCACGAGTGTGTTTGTTGCCAACACAGCTCGGTGTTCCCAACTCCCGTCTCCCGTTTGCCGCCTCCCGTTAGCCGTCCAGTCTCCAGTCTCCCATCCCCCCCCCCTGCTCCGTTCCGGGTTCTACGTTCTCCATTCTTCGTTCTCCGCTCTCCGTTCTCCGCTCTCCGTTCTCTCCCCTGCCCGCTCCCTTTGCCAGTTTTCTGGTTTGGCAGCTGCTTCTTGGGCACACACGCACACTGGCTCGCAGCGCGCCGTCGCTCGTCGCTCCTTTGCACTGGTATATGTAGGTCTACGTCCGATTTTACTTTCACTTTTAAAGGTTTACGAACTTTTCTGTTTACAAGTCAGTCCGCAGTCCGCAGTCGCTGTCGCCGTCGCAGTCGCAGCCAGCGGAGGCAGCAGCAGTGGCAACAGCGACGTCAGGCAGAGCGGGAGGCCAAGAGGAAGAGCAAAAGGAAGAGCAAGAGGAAGACCAAGACCAAGACGGATGCTGCTTTGAGATTTATTTGGAATGATAAAGGGGGGGGGAAGAGGAGGTTCCTACTCTCCTACACTCCGACTTCCTGCTGTTGATGCTCCAGAGGATGCCTAGCTGCTCTTCCCGCCAGTTCCTGGCGTAGTGCTCATTATCCCATCCTCATTATCCTATCTAGCTTATCCTCTTGTTTGTGCACTGATCTTGAGATCCTTAGACCACTCTGCTCTTACCTTATTATCTACTCCCTCTTTCCACCACTCCCTCAAGTTGATCTCTATATTCTGCCAGCTATTTTCCACTTGGACTTGCTTCTCCTCTCCTCTTGAACATCGTCCTCCAAAGACAGCTACTCTCAGTTGCTCTTCCTGGTCTTCTATCTCGTTGAGCTCCTGAAATCACTCCAGAGACTATTCCTACTATATCCAAGTCCTAGCTTATCTTCTCCTGCAACTAACCTCCTCCGCCTAAGTCCTGACTCAACTACGTTAGCTCTTCCTCCTCAACACACTTCCTGGGCGGCTCCTCCTCCCTGAGGTGATCCTGCTCCCTAAACTGCTCCTCTTCCCTGATCTGCTCCTCTTCCCTGATCTGCTCCTCATCCCTGATCTGCTCCTCTTCCCTGATCTGCTCCTCTTCCCTGATCTGCTCCTCCTCCCAGAGCTCCTCCTCCTCCCTGAGCTCCTATCGCTGAGTCACACGCTGCCTTGCACAAGGAAGTACTGCTGCAGCGACTTCCTTGACATTGAAGCCAGGATTTTGGCCCCGCCAAGCGCGCACTCGCCTCGGAAGTGAACAGCGGCTTTTGCTGTGTGTGTGTGTGTGCTATGCCGCGCTGCCGAAGTGTGTGTGTGGTGTGTGTGCTGCCAGTGCTGCTTTTTAGTCGGTCGGTCATTGACCGTTGCGGCTGAGACGCACTGACGCCGCTGCCATTGGCATGGCCACGCTGGTGTCTGCCGCTGTTGCTGCTGCTGCTGTTGGTGGTGCTGCTGCTGCTGCTGCTGCCTCTGTTATCCTGCCATCTATGTTGGCCCAAAGCCAGAAAGAGACGCCAGAGAGTGGCAAGCTTACTGATGATGACGACAACATTAGCTGTCGCTGTTGCTGTTGCTGTTGCTGTCGCTGTTGCTGTTGCTGTTGCTACTGCTGCTGCTGCTGCTGCTGTTGCTGCTGCTGTTGCTGCTGCTCCGGCTGTCGTCTACCAACTTGTTGGACAAGTTGACGGCCTACGTGAGTGTGCATTGCATTGATTGGGCTGGGGGCGAAGGCGGTGTTGGTGTCGGCGGCGGTGGCGGTGTCGGCCGAGGGGAATGGTGAATGGGGAATTGGAGGCCTGTGCGTTTGCGTTTGCGCAAAAGTCAATGAACTCCCGCTCCAACCGCTCCCTGGCCACATCTCCCACCGAAAGCAAACCAATCCGAACCGTAGCAATCCGTGCGGGCAGAGTTGGGGGCGTCTCTCTGTGGAATTTGCGCTGCATTTGGGAATGTAGGTAAGCCACTTGTTGTTGTCTCGTAACCTTTTTGCAATGCATTAGGCAACACACACACACACACGGCCTCACTGTCAACACTTGGACCGCCAAGAGGCAGAGCCAGTGGCAGAGCTGGAGCCACTGCTTGAGCCACAGCCAGTCGCCGTCAGTCCACATCTCCTCCTCCTCCTTCTCCATCTTCGTCTCCTGCTTGGCTTGGCTTGGAGTGGAGTGCATTGATCTCGCCATTGAGTGTGAGTTTGTTGGGGGGATTGCATGACACAGTGTCGTTGGCACAGTGACCGGAAAACAGAGTGACTTAATTACTGACTTTTCGCTTTTATTTTTTCATATTTTCTTTTCAAAATCAAAGCCAAGCCCCTCTTTTGCCAGCCCAGGAGCCCAGCCCTAGCTCTTGCCCCGATCTTTCCTCAGCCGTCATAGTGATAGTCGTAGCCATGGCTCAGCCATGGGGCCAGAGCCATAGCCATAGCCCACGGTTGTAGGCCAGCGGTCAATGACCGCGCTTGCCAGCGGCAGCCGGCAGCGGCAACTCAACCAGTTGAACGACCCACTGAACCAACTTGTCATTTGACCATGTCGCCAAGCTGCAGCAGCAGCAGCATCAGCAGCAGCGGCGGGGGCACGGGTACCCCACCACCGATCTCCGATCAGTTCCAGGCCCAGCTCCTATACCTTTTCCTTTCCCTGCTCCTGTTCCCTATCCCTATCCCTATCCCTGTCGCTGTCCCTGCTCCCTGTCCCTGTTTCCCGATCTCTGCTCCCCTGCTGCCTGCTCCCTGCTCCATGTTCCTGCCCTGTCCCTGTCCCTTCTCCATGTCCTGGGGCCTCCATAATCAGTGGTCTTTATGGGGTAATTACACACACAGACAGTTCACTTGGCCAGGCTAATTGCATTTCACCCATTTGTCAATGCCACGGGAGGGGCTCTCTGACTTGCTCTGGAGCTCCGTTCAAGATGAATGGCGTTCGGAGCGATCGGGGCCCCGAATCGATGTCAATTACCTTGCGAAAGTCGCAATAATAAAAGCATAATGAGAGACCGGAGAGAGAGAGGCACAGAATTTGGCAACTGGGGGAAGTACTACACATTTGAAGCTGCCTCTCTCTGCACTTCACGTTGCTGCTGCTGCTGTTGCTGCTGCTGCTGCTGCAGTTGTGGCAATTAAATTTGGCCTCAAAAAAGCCGCCACGCAGCCGCAAGGAGAAAACCTGGAGCCAGAGCCACAATCTTTGAGGGGTCAGCTGCCGCTGAATGTCCCCGAATGTCTCCTCTGGAGAGGGAGATGCAGATGGGAACACCCACAGCGAGCTTCGTTGCAGGATGTGATCCTTGACTCTAGGGGGTCTACCCACTGGGTCTCATGACCCACTCACCCGACACTATGCGGCAGTCACGTGCCTCCGCTTGGGGGCTTCCCCTCAGGCTAGCCAAAGAAGAGACAGACGCGGTCAGCATAATAGGAGGAGCGAGATTCTGGCTATTTAGAAGGGAGTTTAATTATACTTTATATACTTACTCGTCTAATCTATACTGCTTACACAATTAAAAAAGAAATTGAAATTGAAAAGGACCCAGATAAGGCAAAATGCATGCAGTCTGGACTCATTTCCCCGAACCTAACGAATCAGAGAACATTATCTATTCGCAGCCCAGACAAACTTGGCTCGGATTAAGACTGATTACGAGATACCTGGCTAATTTATGGGCGCTGCTGCGGAGATACTTTCTCAGCCGCAGGTGTGCGGGAAGCGGGGTGCCATGCTGGGCGGTGCATTTGCATGCCGCGCATGAATCGCACCGACCGCGTCGCAATTGCATGCTGATGCTGATTAGCATGCCCCGGCCGTCGCCGACTCGTTTGATGTTTGTCACTTTATATAACGCGACGCACTTGTCGGCTCGCCGGACAGCTGCAGTGCAGCGGACGGGGGCAGGAATCGGAGCTGGAATTAGGGTACTTCCCCTAGTTCAGGGCCCCACACTCCTACACTCCTGGCTTTGTGCCACGTCTGGGGGATATTTGTATATTCCTCAATTATAATTGTTAACTGTAATATTATTAATTGTTTGTTATCCTGCCAACAGAATGTTATTAAAGTTAATGCCAACTTTCGCCTACATAATGTTGACACATCTGGAAAATCTTCTTGCCGTGGGTGTTACCTATGAGCTGTTCTTGCCCCTCCTGGAGTCATCCTGTGGAATTATCCAGATACCGCAGGGTAAGCAGAGGTCTTGGGTCTCTGCCCTAACCACTTGATGAATACAGAGATCTTTGAGTTACGATCCTACTAACCATTAGACAATCCTGCCATGATTGATCTCTCACTTACAGCGTTCCAGGGTATCGGCACCCGGCTGCCCCCGTGCCACTCGAGTGTGTCATTTCAATTTGAATTGAAGTCCGTCGCCGTAATTGAATTGACAATCGCCAAGCGCTGAACACCCGCCAAACCGATGACATTGTAGCCGCTCAGGCGCAATTCATGCAAATGGCAAATGGAAAATGCAATTGGAAATGGAAGCTCGTCCGAGATGAGAGATGTGTTAATCCCGCCCCCTGATTAGTGCACCCCCACCAGCACCTGGCACTGGGCGTTAGGCACTTGGCACCTTCAATGCGAGCGCGGGAGCGTTGCACAATCGTTTCATTGAGCTTGTCAGTCAGTCAGTCAGTTGCTCAGTCAGGCAATCGATCGATCGATTGATCAGTCGATCGCTCGATCGATCCTGGCACTGGCACTGGAACTGGCTGCGACTGCAACGGCAGAGGCAGAGGCAGCTGCGACTGCAACAGCAACAGCAACAGCGACTCGGACTCGGACTGCGACTGCAACTGTGACTGCGACTGCAACTGTGGCTGTGGCACTGGCACTGGCACTGGCATTATCCAATGCCTAGTCCAAGGCCTGCTCCGGGCCATATTTGCAATTTCGAAATTATCATATTATTATTCGCAATTCGCGATTGCCATATACACAGATTTGTCATAGAGTGCGTCGCAATCAGGGGCTGTCGCCGGTCTGCGAGCTCGAGAATCGTTGGGCAACACCTTTCTTTTGCCGAGTTTTTCCTCTAAGGAATTGTTTTTACCTAACTTACCGAGATTCTTTCTGGTGGGGTTTTAAAGTCGAATCGGGATTTTAAGTGGCCTTTTTTTATAATACAAATTACTTCAAATATTTTCTTAATTTTTTAACTAATAATGGCCTTTCAAATGTTGTAAAAGCAAGGTAGAGCTGTTTTCTTGTGGGGTTTTGAGGTTACAAGAGCGGGTTTATTATACTACACATTATAATATAATAATATAATTATAATATAATTATACTAATATTGAAAATGTACTAATATTGAAAATGTATTTAAAAGAGGTAGAAAAGTTTTCTTGTTTGGCTTTTGAAGCATAATCGACGGTTTTAAGAGCGGGTTTTTTGGCGCATTATAAGTAGATGTATCTGCTCTGAGATATAGCCATTATATACTATTTCAGAATTTCGTTATTATCACATAATTTCTTGTTGTATCCCCATTAATATCTCCCGCAATAAATAAAATAAATCTTATCTTCTCATCAAGCTTAAGCTCTAAACTATAGACAAACAATAAAGGACAACTTATGGTATTGTGGAACTATGGTGGTATCATCTTGGCCCAGTTGGCCCTCTTTTTATTTTTTTTTTGGCCCTGCTGCCCTTGCCCTTGCTAGTGGTAGTGGCGACCTTCGGGCGTTTTCCATGGCAGGTAGGAAATAGCCATAAATCGAGGCAGCCTTGGCTGATTTTTCTTTGTGATGATACCACGGGCTTTGCAGTGGCCAAGAATGCCAGAGATGGAGCCCCAGAGACCCCAGAGACCCCAGAGAGATCAATGAACGCTTTCAATAGGAAATTGAAATTGAAATCGAAATTTGAAAGAAAAAAAGATCAAAATAAAAATCAAAATCAAAATAAAGCAACCGAAATGAAATCACCCGGCGGAGCGCTTTGTCATCGGCACAGATCGATTTCGGTTTCTGTTCGCTGTGTTTTCTTTCGTTTCTGCCACTAATATATGCGATGATTAGCGGATTAGTGGCTGGTTATGAGCGATTAAAGAGCGGAGCCACGGCGACTCCGCTTCGGACTTGGAATTGGAATTGAAATTGAAATTGGACTGCTTCAGTTTCAGCTTCGGCATCGCGACGGACCGCGATTCGTTGACCCCGCGGATGCAGAACCTTGGAATTAGCATAAAGCTGCTGCTGCTCTTGCCGCTGCTGTGGGTGCTCCACATCAGTTCGGAGTGGGACAGGGCGGGTGCTCCTCCTCCCCCTTCCCCTCGTAGGAGACTCCTCCGATGCCCAGTTGAGCCTAGTAAAGTAATGCCATTTCATTCCTTTCGGGATCAAGTTGACAGAAATGACAGGAGTTCTTAGCGATTAAGAACCCCCTTAACTCTCTTGAGAAGTGTCTTAGGGAAGGTAGCCCTTTATATCTTCCCTAAGACAGAGAATATCGACATATTTATATTGTTTCGATATATTACTCTAAACTCAATGTCTATACTTTATCATTGCAAAATATGTGCAATAAATCGATTGTTTTGTTTTGTTTCCCAAGCAACGTTACCTTTCTTTTTTTATAATAATAATAAATAAATATGACGATATAAAGTCCTTAGAATGCGTGTTTTAGAGGTCTTCTTAAGCCTAAGAACCTCAGGATTAAATCAGGGAGACTCTCTGGCCCCGATAGACTTTTGGGGGTCTACCCGGGGCCAGAAAACCCCCGGACTGGGACTCGTATTCGGACTTCTATTCCTCTCGATGACTTCATTGAGCTCGGGTAACTGAGTATCCAAGTATCTAAGTATCTGCGGAGCCGATTGCTGGGCCGGGCAGGTGTCGAAACAATGTGTGGCGGGCAGCTTAATTAGAATGTTGCCACATTTGTAGAGCCCCAGCCCGAGTCCAAGCCCAAGTCCGAGCCAGCAGAGAAACTGCGCTCGAATAAAAGTGTCAGAACAAGTTGAGGCGGCAATTTGTCAACCGGCAACTGCAACTCAACCTGCTAGACACGCGGCTGGTGTCCACTTTGCATTCGAAATGCAATTTTTCGCATACGACAGACGAAACGCCAGTCGAGCAACAGATACAGATGTAGATACATTTACAGTGACAGATAAAGATACCGATACAAATATAAATACAGATCCAGATGCAGAAATACAGATAAAGATGCTGATACATTTACAGAAACCGATTAAGATGCAGAAACAGATACAGATACAGCAACATATTACAGATACAACCGAAAATTTCCGCCAGCTCGGTTAATTCTTTTTTCTTTTTTGTCGTATTTTCTTGGGGGTTTTTGGCCAGCCAGCCTCTCGGCCAGGTGAGTGTGTGTCCATGTCCATGGATCCGTTCATGCGCAAGGTTTTTGGCTGTAGCCACTCGCCGGTCTCCGGTCTCCGATCTCCGGTCCCTGGCCACTTCGACCACCCGCCACCGACGGTGGGTGCATTGATCTCAAAATGGCTCAAAAGCCGTTGAACTGCTCACAGCAGCCGCGGCGGCAGTTGCTCAGCCCCTCCGCCCGGTCCGGTCTCCGGCATCAGCTTGGATCGCCTCGGATCTGAGCGGATCTGGGCAGAACAGAACTTAAGCTGAAAGCCACACTATGGAATATCCGGTCTTCAAACCGAAGCTCTCTGATCAGTGCCTACTTTTTGGGGGCTAAGATACATCATCTAACATATCGGAAGGACCAATTATTTCAATGCAACATATATTATATACTATTTCAAGTGGCTATTGCCTTCAGCTCCAACGAAATCGAGAATGAATTGAAAATGTGACCGCATGTAAATTCTTTGCATTTTATTGCCAGCTCTCCGACGAGAATGTATCTGGCAGTTGCTGGAATCCGCCGGCACGTTCTTTGGGTGGCTGCCGATAGCCGTTGTTGTCGTTGTGGTTCGTAATCGTCGTAGTCGGATGGGTTAAACGAACGCTGGCTTGGCCTATGAAAGATGTCAAGGTATCTGTAAAATTCGTATTCGATTTTGTACGCCAATCACATCCATTCCAAGCGAGCGTAGAGCCCAGCCAATTCTTAGAGTTGGCGATCCACAAAACACAGCAAAGACAAAGCTGGATATGGAGATGGAGATGGAGATGGAGATGGAGATGGAGATGGAGATGGAACTGGAGATGGAGCTGGAGAGATAGATGGAGCTAGTTAGATGGAGCTGGGTAGATGGAGCTGGGTAGATGGAGCTCTTGAATTCGTACTTTGCTCGAGGTGTCGTCTTCTCCCAAACAAAAGTCGGAGTCAACGAAAAACCCGCTGACTATGACGAACTGCTAGTGACCCACCGACTGACTGACTGACTGGCTGACTACTCATCGGTCCGACGAGGAGGGGCCCGTCCGTAGTGGGGCGACTTCGGGTTCTTCAGTTTCTTTGGCTCTTGGTTCAACCTTGGACTTTGTAGCGCAACGCGAGATGCTCATGCCCCATTAAGGGCCGCAAATAGTTGGACACAGCACATTCGGGAGCTTGAATTACCCAGGCCAGGCCAGGCCCTGCCATTCCAATGGCAGCGCGTGCCGAAAGCGCACAAAAATGGCAATCAAACACATGCTGGATGTGGCTACGGCTATCACCGTTGGATGTTTATACAGCGGCGTGAAAATTGGGTTAAGAAATAAAGCATGCAAACTACCTTGACATATTTTTCAGCACTAGATCGGGGATGGGCTATGGCGATGATGTCTCTGCTGCGATGTTTCGAAAGCAAAGCAAACACTGTGGGATTGGGATTGGAAAGGGGAATGGGAATGGGCTGGCGCAGGGACTGGGGCAGGGGATGCGGATGAGTAGCAGCTGCTGGAGGAGGTGGAGGAGGAGGAACTATACACTCCGGTATCAATATGCTGTTGCAACTGTAATAAAAGCGCTTTACGAAACCGTGCCCCTCTCCCAGTGTGTGCACTGGAGGTGATAACAGAACGCGAATACGCCACGTGAGACCGTAGGGCGCGACGCGCGCGCTATGTGCCCCCGATTCAATTTCCATTTTCATTTTCATTTTAATTTCGATTTTGATTTTGAGTCTCGGAGAATCACTTGCCGTAGATAGGTGTGTGTATCTCACTCACTCCATTTACATTTCCATTTACTACGCTCTTTAGCACCGAAATCTCGTGCTGATTAGAGGCATTATATCAGCGGGACCCCTTTCAATTGAGGGTCTCCTCTGGCTAGCTTAGCTAGCTAGCTGGGTAGCCAAAAGTTCCTTAGCAGCCATCTAACTCGAAACAGTTTTCCGAATGCAAATTAATTTGTTTTTAGCCCAGTTATTATATATTTAAGCCTTAAATTGTGTTGTCATTTATTATAAATTTAACTTTAACTATATAAGAATAAACAATCTCATGATTTGGTACACTAGGCGAACATAAAAGACTGGAAGCAACCGTGCAGCACAGCAAGAAGTGCGATCAGCTTTTGACTTCTGCTCTCATAACGAATGTTTCCCGCTTTCCAAGTACGTTTCCCCTCATTTATAATAATATTTGGCATATAAAATAAATTTGTAACTAGTCAAGTGGTAGGTCAGCTAATGCTCTTAATTAGTTAACCAATTATTTGCTTTATATAACTACATAAGTTTTTGTTTGAGCTTACCGATCGGTGATATCAGCTCTATATATATATATAGGATATGGGATAATAGTCTTGGTTCGGACTTACCCGCAGTTGGGAGACTCAGTTACCTTTCGTTGCAACACCGCTGACGTGGCCCAGATTTATCGATGATTAGGTCCTTTCGAGTGCAGAGGTGATTATCACTGTTATTTACAAACTTTTCAACGGACGATTTTTAACACACGATTATCAACACGAGTGACCGGGTGGAAAGCTGCGGAGAGACTGAGGCCGCCGCGGAGAGGCGCCTCTATTTATAGGTGTGGGAGATGGAGAGAGACAGAGATAGATCGAGAGAAAAATAGAGAGAGCTAGAGTGAAATAGAGAGAGCGAGATATATTTAGAGAGCGAGTGAGATAGATAGATAGAGAGAAAGATAAATCGAGAGACAGAAATGTATAGTGAATTAGAGAGACAAGAGAGGGAGAGAGAGACGAATAAATAGATAAATAGAGCTGGAGTTTGCCAGACTTAGTAGGTTATAGAGAAATTGACAGAGAAAGGTAGAAAGTCAGAGAAATAGGTACATAGAGATATATATAGTGAAATTATTATTGATTTCATTATTGAAGTGAGTCAAACTAATGTCCTGTAATGAGTAAACGGAGAATTGGTTTGATCGGCTTTATTCGATGGATCTATCTTAAGACTTTCTTCTTGTAATATAGATCGTTCTTGTGCAGCCCTTTGTTTACATATGTAAGTTTGAGCAAGATCTCTAACTCTAGCTATATTACTTTTCCCCTCTCTCTCTTCGAATCCGATATGGATTCTAACTCTCTCTGGATCTATCTCTATCTTTCTGTCTTTCTCTGTTTTCATCTCTCTCTATCCCCCACCCCCTCTCTCTCTCTCTCAATTTGCAGCCATCTCTCTCTAACTCCACTATTAATAGTCCACTTCCGGAGCAGGGCTTAATCATCGATGAATTTCGGTCACCATCAGGCCATGTTGCAACGAAAGGTAACTGAGTGTCCTGAACTGCGGGTAAGGCCGAACCAAAACTAGTGTCCTATATCCTATAAATAAAGCTGATAGCTGCGATCGGTAAGCGCAAACAAATGTTATTATTTATATAAAATGAACAATTGTTGTCAAACTGAAAGCCAACTTAAGAACATTAGGTGATATGGCCTACCGCTCGACTGGTGGTTACTAATTTAGGTATTGGACTTATGGACTACATTTTGTATAAGATTGGTTTTGTGGAGAAAGGGTTTGGTTTGAGTTTGCTGCTGGGTTGGCTAGGAGTTGGATTGGGTTTTCGTGGGACATGTATTTTATTAATATTATTCCTTTTACTTCGTATTTCGGTACAAGTTACTGAATCTTAATACAATACTTAATATTATTTAATATTAATTGATTATGAATCAAGAAACTATACCTTAGTGAAAGAACTTTACCCTTCATAATCATGTTTTGAATTATTACTTTATAATGTTCACAACTCAATAAATTAAATATTTAATGTATTATAAATATCATCTACATTATCCAGCCCTTTTCTCGCAGTGTTTCTGAGGGGAGGGTGCACGGGGGGAGGGTCTCACCTGCCGGCATCGAGATGGGCTTAAAATAATCCAGAGTGTTGACAGGCAGCATCCGCCGTGCGGCGGGTTCATGTCCTTTCCCTTCGATAGGCTGTTGCCCCGACCGGACTGCTGGCTGTGTCGTCGGGCCAATGATCTTGGCGTCTGTTGAACTGTTGAACGCCGCTGCCAGTCAGTCGGCTGCCAGTCAAGAACATTGTCTGGACGGGCGCCGCTCTCGAGGCCGTTGCGGGTCATTAAGGCGCACAGGTAAATTTCAAGTTAATGGCGCTCTCGTAGATCTCGGCTCGAATCGGATCGGATCGGAGATCGGAGATCGGATAACTCCCATCTGAGCGCTCCTTTGTCTTCCTGCGAGAAGTCAACGGCCGGCAGATCTATTTTAGCGAATGCCATTGGCCCTGAACTTGTTTGCCGCCGTCTCCAGGCTCGAACCTCCAGCCTCCAGCTTCGAGCCCTTTCCACTTCCTTTCGCAATTCCATTCTGATGCCCACTTTCTGATGCCGAGTTATGCTTATGCTTCCCTGTGCCCTCTTCCTGTTCTTCTTTCCTGCATCTGTGTCCCTATTCCCCTTCTCTGTTCTCGTTTCCTTCGTCTGTGTCCTGTTCCCTCTTCCTGTTCCCCGGAATATGACTCAGATGGGATTTCTGGAAATCCCCGCCTGTCCTCGAGGCAATAGATGCATTGACTCTGCCACAGCAAGGCACAGGAGCTGCCTGGGTTTTAGTCGGAAAACCCGGCCACCTTCTGGAGATGTCCACTATATAGATCCTACAAATATATTCCTATATAGATCTAGATCTTAGCGTACTTCTTGTATGTATGTATATATCTTGAATTTACTTTATTTTGTGGCAGGAATTACTTGGAGAATGAATAAATATTGTTTCCACTTCCAATCAAAGCAGAAGTAGGGCCGGGAAAAGCCCACATGGCGGGCGGATCGCCGTGGAACTCAGGTACTCAGGAACTCAGGAGCTCAGGAGTGCCAAAGGTCCGGGTCCGGGGTTCCCCTGGCTTGCCAAGCTAACGAATGCGCATACGATTTTTCAATGATTTCATTTTCAAATTTTTACGAAAGTAAAATCTCCCACTCCTACACACTCTAACCCTCTGTCCCACCCGCTGATCCGATCCGATTTCGAGTGCTTATGTTACCATTGTCGACGACCTTCGGTGCGGTGGCTCTTCCTCAGTTCCTCGCTTCCTCAGTGCCTCGGTTCCTCTTTTGCCCGCCTCCTCGCTTTCCCTATTCATTCCCTGTCCACTCCGTGCTGACGCAGACACGTTGACAGCCCGACGCCTGCCCTGTTTGCATTTCTGCCCGAGACTCGTTTCAAATTCTAAAGAATTCCAGTAATCGCAGAGCTCTGCTGGCGACTGGACGTCGTCGGGATCGAGTGGCTCTAACTAAGACAGGAGAGAGCGGACGGACCAAGGAGACAGAGGAGACCGAGGAGAAGATCAAGTGAGAGTGGAAAGCGAAAGTGGTGGTGATGATGATGATGATGTCGTCGCCGTCGTCGTCCATTGTTGACATGGGCTCCCCCGGCTGGATGCCCTCCCTGCAGAGCCTCAGTGTGCTGATTGTTCCGGGGATACTCATTGCCGTGATCCTCTATCTGTGCGAGCATCAGTACGACGACATCCTGGGAGTGCCGCCGCCGGGGCCCTGGGGATTACCCATACTGGGTTATCTGCCCTTTTTGGATGCCAGAACTCCGCACAAATCCCTGCAGGCCCTGGCCAGGCGCTATGGCGGGATCTTTCAGCTCCGGATGGGTAATGTCCGGACGGTAATCCTCTCGGATGTGGCCCTGGTAAGGGAGTTCTTTCGCCACGAGGTGATGACGGAGAGGGCGCCGCTTTATCTCACCCATGGCATCATGGGTGGTTATGGTAGGACTTTACATTGTTTCTGTATATTTTTCATATATTCCGTATATATTTCTATTTATTCCTATACATTTCTATATATTTTCCATATATTAATCCCCTCTTAGGCATCATCTGCGCCCAGGGCGACATTTGGAGACATGCCCGCCGTGAGGTCATCGACTGGCTGAAGGCCCTGGGCATGACCCGGCGCCAGGGACAGCGGCGGAGTCAGCTGGAGCAGCGCATCGGCAGGGGCGTGGACGAGTGCGTGCAGGTGAGTAGTGGCTTCCGGGAAATTAAAGTTTACTAATCATATAGTTTATTATCTATATTTTACCTATTAAAAAATCGTTTTGTGTCCGCTTCTGACATCGCTGGTTTCCTTGGCTAACTGCGACATTGCATAAATTTAGCTTTCTTCGATTTCAATTGCGCCTTTCCATGCAAAGTTCTGGCAAAGAACATCTGGCTACGGAAATTGCTTGAATATTTTAATGTCTCTCCGCTCTTCTGGCTTCACAAAGATCGGTTGAAAGAGTATATATTCATTTCGAAATAACTAAATACTTGATAGCCAGCAAAATGTTGAGCCTGATCGTTTTTAAAATGAGTGCTGATGCAACAGCTTTGGCGTAACTTTAAAGAATTGTAAGGCAGATAGCTTTATTTCTAAGGATAAGAAGAAGTTCATAAGAAATTAAGATAGAATTTAAACTAGGAAAGCGACCCACAATCCATTTATATATAATATACTGAACTTAAATAAGAGAGGAATAAAGGAAACTCTGCCTAAGGATCTTTCCTCAAGAAAACCCTTGATTTCACTCCCTTAAATATATTCTCTCTCAAACTATTGTCTCTTTATCTCTTATTTTTACACAACATAAATTATATTACATTATTATGTCTTTAGCTCTTCGGCCAGGAGGCAGATCAGAGCCGCAGCTCCGAGTTCGACCCCCAGGCGGCGCTCCACCACTCGCTGGGCAACATTGTCAACGACCTGGTGTTCGGCATCACCTATGCCCGCAACGATCCCGACTGGCTGTACCTGCAGCACCTGCAGGAGCGGGGCGTCAAGCTGATCGGTGTTTCCGGCGTGGTCAACTTCCTGCCCTGGCTGCGCCGCCTGCCCTCGCAGGCTCGCAACATCCGCTTCCTGCTGGAGGGCAAGGCCAAGACGCATGCCATATACGATCGCATAGTGGCTGCCTGCTCCGAGCGGCTCCAAGAGCAGCTCGCTCTCCACAAAGAGCGCGTAGAGCAGAGGCGTCAGCAGCAGCAGGAGCAGGAGCAGGAGCAGGAGCAGGAGGAGAGGCAGCAGTGGGAGTACCAGCGAGTGGAAGTGCAGGAACAAGGACCCGAGGCCCCAGAGCTGGCCGAGGAGCCTGCGGTGGAGGGGGCTGTGCCTTCTGGGGGGGAAGAGGAGGAGGAGCAGCACCAGCACCTGCACCAGCACCCGCCCCAGGAAGTCGTGTATGGCGGCGAGGATGAGCGAGACAAGTATCAGCCGCACTGCATCCTGGAGCACTTCCTCATCGATCGGGTGCCCGTGTCGCAGCTCTACTGCGACGAACAGCTGCGCCACCTGCTCGCCGACCTCTATGGCGCCGGCGTGGACACCGCCCTGGCCACTCTCCGCTGGTTCCTGCTCTACATGGCCCGCGAGCAGACCTGCCAGCGCCGGCTCCACGAGCTGCTCCTCCCGCTGGACGCCACGCCCTCGCTGGAGGAACTGGAGCCGCTGGCCTATCTGCGCGCCTGCCTGGCGGAGACGCAGCGCATCCGCAGCGTGGTGCCGCTGGGCATTCCCCATGGCTGTGGGCGGGACTTCACCGTGGGCGACTATCGCATCAAGGGCGGCTCCATGATCGTCTCCCTGCAGTGGGCCATCCACATGGATCCCAAGGCCTTTCCGGAGCCCGACGAGTTCCGGCCAGAGCGCTTCCTGGGCCCCGATGGCGGCTACGTTGCGCCGCCGCATTTTATACCCTTCCAGGTGGGCAAGCGCATGTGTCCCGGCGACGAGCTGGCCCGCATGATGCTCACCCTCTTTGCCGGCCGCATCCTGCGCCGCTTCCACCTGGAGGTGGCTCCTGGGAGCCGGGACATGGACATGGCCGGCGAGTGTGGCATCACCCTGACCCCCGCTGCCTACAGGCTGCGCTTCACCAGGCTGCCGCAGCGGATGGAGCTGGTGAGGGAGGAGGTGCTGAGTGAGGAGTGAAGGTGGTGTCAGGACTTGGCAACGGTGCTGGATAAGTTTCTGCCTTTTTTTTCTTAATTTAATATTTTGCAATATTTTTTGTATGTATTCTCCTTACTTAACCAAATATTAATAATAACCTGGCTTGAATGGTGTTATATTACCTGCTTTTGTTTTCTATGATTTTTTCTATAAATTATATTATAGGTTTCTATGACATCTTAGGAGACTTCTTCGGAGATTTCTTTCAATTTTAAATACTTAATTATGTATGCATATTCCCTTAAATTCTTTTACTTTAAGAGGTTTCATAGTAATTATAATTTAAATGCAAATAATACTTGTTCTATTATCCTTTACAATGCGTTTTCTTAAGGATCTTTTCATCTTTTGTGTCCTCTGTCTGAACCAAATAAATATGCAATAATGCTTCAGGGTTCCTTTGGTTGTATTTAATTAACTAATACAAATTTAGTTTAATTAATTTCAGGCTGATTGCCTCGGAATTACACCTTATTATCCAGTGAAAATGTAAAAAGAAGTCTTTTTTTCATAAGAGTTTCTGGCCATGGCTACAACTGGAAAACAGTGATATCGTAGGCTTATTTTCCATCTGAAACAACCATATTATCCAGGGGGAAAGCCCTCTCATTTCCATGGAAATCCAAAGCGAGTATATTTTATTTCTAGTAGAAATTTTCTACACTTAAGACTTTATTCTACTTATTTTTCAAGAGAATCACTACCAACGAAATCAATCTTCCTAGATTTTAACCCTAATTTTCAAGAAATTAAATAGACTGTGGATTTTTCTTACAAGATTTTCTTAATTTTCGACTAATTTCTCATTAGAATCACTCCCAAGGAACCCTCTTTTTGCCCGCTTTCCCTCGATTAAGTTTAATTAAAAGATTTTCTATTTATTTTTTATTAAAATTACTACCAGATATACCCCATTTCCGCCATTCAATTGCAAGACCTGGGTTTTTTTTTACATGATATGTTTAATTCTTGCCTCCTTTTCCTCGAACGAAATTAAATTAAATAGCATGCCTATTTTCCACAAGATTTTCTTTTATTTGCAACCTATTTTCCTGTAGGATCACACCCAGGAAACTCATACTTTCCTCGAACTTCATTTAATTAAAACAAATGCATTTTTTCACAATATTTTCTTTATTTTTGTACTATTTTTCTATCACAATCACCAACATTTTTACCACTTTTCCCACGAAATAAATTTAATAAAAACACATGCATGTTTTAAACGAGATTTTCTTTATTTTCGATTGATTTCCTTTTATAAAAACCCACATTTTTCCTGCTTTTTCCTCGATCTAACTTTAAACTGTTTAAATTCGATATTTAATTGAAAGCCATTCTTTTTTTTCTCAAGATTTTCTTTATTTTCGAATTGTTTGCCTATTTTTTGACGTGTGCTTGTAAGACTAAACCACAGTTTGTTTTGTTTGTTGTTTGTTTGTTGGTCGTTTGTTGTGTGTTTGGACATTAAGCTAGCACTAATACTATGAAATAAACAAGAACGTTAGCTAACTACACTTATTCGGCCGCTGCTGCTGGCCTCGGCACTAGCAACCAGCCTTGGCCAGGACAGGGGCCTTATAATAGCGTTAATAATTACATTAAAAACTAGGCCTAGATGTAGATCCTAGGTACTAGGTACTAGCTAATAGCTACTAGCTAATAGCTACTAGCTACTAGATATATATATAAAAACATAAGCCTTAAGAGCTAACCTAGGGAATCGAATCGAAACTATGGTACACACTACAAACTAGGGGCTAATTACAGTTAGTTGAACACAGCTTCTTGGGGGTGAAAGAATAGATTTGGTTGCAGTCCAGGCCTCGGCGAGGTGGCTGGCTGGCTCCTCTGGCTCCTCTGGCTGATCCTCCTCCTGGGACCCGTTCCCTCCTGGAACCTCCTTGGGGGTTCGTGCTTTCGTTTCTCCTTTGTGTTTCTTTTTCTTTTAACTTGTTTTCTGTTTGTTTTTCAACTTGATTTCCTCTAAATTTGTGCTTTTTCTGTTGTTATTTGTGCTGTAGGAACAAAACCGTGCTCTGCAGATCCTGCTGCACCAGGATCACCTTCAGTTGGCGCCCACGTTGCGCATATGATGCGGATCGGCGGCTGTGGGCGCCAGGGGACGTCGCTTCAGGCAGACCTTGAAGGCCTCCGGCGTGATGGTGGCACCCACATTGCCCTTGAGGCTGGGCAGGGGCTGACCCTCGGGCAGGGCGATGTCGAAGCAGTGCATGAAGGAGGCGAAGAACAGGAAGAGCTCCATGCGCGCCAGCACATCGCCGAGGCACATGCGCCGCCCGACGCCGAAGGGGATGAAGTACTCCGGCTTGCGCACCTTGCCCTCGGTGTCGATGAACCGCGACGGCCGGAACTCCTCGGGCTTCTCCCACAGGCTGGGGTCCATGTGGACGCTGTTGATCAGCGGGATGACGTGCGAGCCGGCCGGTATGGTGTACCCATTGACTTCCACATCTCTGTGAATAGATGGTGATAGAGGGGAGAAACGGGGTTGAGTGCATCATTCGCGGCAGCTGAAGATTATCAGCATTAGCAGGGGCTGGACCGACTCCGAAACTGGGCCATGCTCGGCTGGGGACTACGACTTGGTATTGGAACTGAGATTGAGATTGGGACCGAGTGGGGGAGCAGGAGACGGAGGAGGCAAAGGAGGCGACGGACAGCCGCGACAATGAATGGCGATCGTAGATCGTAGATCGCAGATCGCGAATCGCGGCTGGCATCTGGTGTGAATGAACGGACCTCGTGGCAATTGCGTAGATCTCTCTAATGGTCAGTGCGTAAGCAGCACTGATAGCATCTCCGGCCAGTCCCCCAGAGCCCCCAAGTACCCCCTAGTATCCCCTAGTTCTCCCTAGTACCCCTAGGACCCAAAACCTCCAGCTCATCCCGAGCAATGAGTGACTGAACCTACCTTGTGGGCGAGTGCGTGGTGGCCAGGGGCACTATGCTGGAGCGGCGCATGGACTCCAGTATGGTGGACTCGGTAATGGGCAGGTACTGCAGATCCTCAATGGTGGGCAGACGATGGCGTCCCACCACCTGGTCCAGCTCATCCTGGACGCGACGCATCTCCTTGGGATTGCGCAGCATGAACACATTGATCCACAGCAGCGTGGTCTTGATGGTCTCCATGCCAGCCGAGAACAGATCAATGATCACCTGGACCAGTTGTTCCTCTATGGAGCCAAAAGAGAGAGAGAGCGACAAGGGAGTAGGGTATCAGTACCAGGCAAAGATTGGGCGGGCATATCCTAACTCACAAAAAAAGGTGTATATCTTCAACTCACCATGATTCTTGCCATCGAAGAGCTCGGCGTCCGTGCCCTCGGCCTTGGCCTTCTCAATCTCGCACAGATAGAAGTCCACCAGATCACGGACATTGCTGGGGTCGAAGCTGCGCTTGTGGTCATCGATCACATCCTGGTAGAAGCGCTGCATCTCGGCCCTATTCTGGGCAATCTTGTTCTTGGCCGTGGAGATGCTGGGGAAGCACTGCATCGTGGGTATGTAGTCCACCGTGTGGATCTCGCCGAACAGCCGCATGCCCTCCTCGATGAGGAAGTTGAAGCGCCGGAATTTCGGATCATCGATGCTGAACCGGGTGGACATCATGAGGCTGCAGATGACGTTGCTCACCGCCACGGAGATGACGGGCGAGAGATCGATGGGATTGCCATCGCTGGCATGGAGGTGGCCAATGAACTCGTGCACCTCCGTCTGGGGTGAACGAAAGAAAGAGGGGATTCCGGAGGAGGGAGTTACTGCCTGCTCTAGGACGCTCTCCCAGGATGCCCCCAGCTACTCACCATGATGCGCTTCTGCATCTGCTGCTTCCCGCTGCCCATGTACGTCATGCCGAACTGCCGCAGCTTGTCGTGCAGGAAGCGGCGCTGGTCCTTCCACAGCTTTCCAGTGCTATTTATGATGCCTAAGCAGGAGCAGGAGCAGGAGCAGGAGGAGGCGGAGGAAAAGGGTCTGGTTAAGTTTGGTTTATCGTTTTTTTATGCCCATTTCCCCTTCGTTTAATTGAGGTAGGCTCTCTGGGGCTTGCCCTACTTCGTCCACAGCGCAGCGGAATGCCAGAAAAGAAATCCCAGCGGAAAAAATACAAAACAAAAGCTAAAATGTTTTACAATCTTCACGCCAGAAAACGTGATTTTGGCATACAAAAAATGCCGCGATGCGTTATCATTCGAAATAATAATAAAAATAAAAAAAAACAAAAAATCACATAAGTGCAGCTAAAGGCGAAATCAAAATGAATTTTAATATTAAAACAAAATAAAGAAACTAAAGAAAAAATATAAAAATAAAAGCAAGGCACAAAAGAGAGCTCTGTGGCAGAGAAATGCCAGCGGAATTTCTTCACTTAATTTAAACTTTCCGCGGCTTAAGTGCAGCCCTTTATCACTCTACCCTCTACAGGTATGCATTATATATGAAAATGTATATATATTTAGACTGTTGCACAGATACGTAAGATCTGGACTTGGCTCCAGGTAATGATTACATTTTGCTTTCGCGGCAATTTAACTCGGGTTAAAATAGTCACTTAGTTGCTGGCTGGCGTAGTAAACAGCGTAGTTTTCCCTCTAAACAAATGTATTTGTGTACTATATTTCCAGGGTCACCGTGGAAATCCCAGAGCCCAGAGCCCGGAGCTTGGAGAGCCAAATCAAACACAAAAAATCCCCCAGTTGAAAACTCACCATATCCGTTCAGGGTCTGCATAAAGGGAGTGTCCGGCCTGCCGGTGAACTCCTCGCGGCGGAAGCACTCCCTGATCATCTTGTAGTCGCTCATCACCACGGTCAGCTGGCTGCCCAGGCGGGTGGAGAACAGGGATCCGTACTGCTTGGCCAGCTCCATGAAGCGGGTGTGCTTCTCGCTGCCCATGAACAGCAGGTACCCGATGACGGGCAGGCCCCAGGGGCCGGGCGGCAGTTTCCTCAGCTCCCTGTAGTGTCGCAGGAGCCACTGCAGCAGGCTGACCAGGCTGAGGAGTCCCAGGAAGACCATGAGCAGGTGCTGGGCGTCGCCGTCCTGCTGCACCTGCAGTTGTCGCAGCAGGAACTTGATCAGGTACGAGTCGGCCATGGTTTGTGGCACGAAGGATCTGTGAAGGAGGAGGAGGGTCCTTCTTCGGTGCGTGTGGGGGAGGGAGTTCTTCTCTTCGGGACTACGGCTTGGAGAAGGATCTCACTCGATCTCTTTCTCACTCGCTAGCTCGCTCGCTCGCTCTCGCTCTCTCTCTCTCTCGCTCGCTCGCTAATTATTGGCCGCACTCCTTGCTGGCCATTGGTGGTGGTCACTTTTGGCTTTGACTTGGACTTGGGCTGGGCAAAGCACTTGCAAAAAAAATGGTTTAATTCTCAAAAAAAAGGAATTTTTTCGAAAATTATATTTTGTATTTTGTCCCGATTCCAGGCCAGGCTTTGGCGGTAAAAAAAAATATTCTTTTTATTTTCTGTAGATTTTGTCCCGGGGGAGGCGCAGCACGGTTGGGGTTGCGGTTACGTTTGTGGCTACGGTTACGGCTACGAGCTGCTGTCACGGAGTACGGGACCCGGAGACACGGAGACGATTTCGCGTCGAGCGTTTATAGTTTTCGACTAATGGCTCGAACGTATGTCCTTGCCACTTTTATAACAACTCGCGACGCGCGCGCCGCGCTTCGATCGAGCGAGCGAGCGAGTGCGCAGCGAGCAGAGCGCCGCGGCGAGCACAAGCGAGTGATCGGAGTGATCGCGGCGATCGGATCGAGCGAAGCGGAGCGGAGCGAGCGGCGCGCTCGAGTCTCCGTCACCGTTTCGGGCTGGCAGAGGCCCACCCATCCCCCCGTCCTCCTCCTCCGCCTCGCACGCCCCCGCTGCTGCGCGTCAAGCACCGCCGCCGCCACCGTCACCGTCGCCGTCGCCGTCGCAACCGCCACCGTCTCGGTGGCTCTCTAGACGAAGCAGCGCCAGAGCAGCTGCTCTCCACAGCCGACCAACAAGTTTCCCCAAAGTTAAAGCCAGCCCGGGCAGCAGCGGCAGCGGCGGCGCACTATCACTCGCTCGAACTCGAACTCGAACTCACTCGCAACTCACTCGCAGCCCGCTCGATGACCAACACGTTTGAGTGGTTTCGAGGGCGCTCAAGAGACCCGCCGCTCGCCGATCGCCGACACTCTCACTCTCTCTTTCTCTTCGGTGCTGCTCGGGCGCTCTGATAGGGAAATGGATCCGATTCCGATTCCGATTCCGGATCCGCGAGGCGGAAGCTGCTGCATTGGTCTGCAGCTCCACTGGCGCCGCTGCTGCTGGCGCCGCCGCTGTCGCTGCTGCTGCTGCTGCTGCTTCTGCTGTTGCTGCTATTTGTGCTTGTCGCGGATCTCGGAATCGAAAGACCGAAAAGCCAATGCAAAATTTGCATTTTGGGTCAATAGCGAAGCCTTCAGCGGAGATCGCATCGCATCGCATCGCAGCTAGATTTGGCTAGCCGTGGGTGTTCGGAAATGGAACGGGAACGGGAATGGGAATGGGAATTGGAATAGAAATGGAAAAGGAGAGAAATAATTTGAAAACAAACTAATAAAATTTAAAATAATAAGAAGTGTACTAAGAGGTTTTTATAGAATATTATTTGTAATTACATGTTATTACCAATTTAACAAAGATATTAATTAGATATAGGTTTAACCCTTGAAGGGATAAATTGTAAACAGGAAACTGGAAGAGGAATGGGAATGGGAGCAGAAATGGGAATGACAGAAAAATTCAGTGGAAAGAAAAACATTAAAAGAAATAAATAGAATCTAAAGATATGAGCAGTCCTTTCTGTTTTTTTATATTATTTTATATATGTACTAGATTATTAACAATTATTATTTACAAAAATATTAATCAGTCTAGTTTTTACATTCGAAGCTGGAACGGAAAATGAAAACTACTCGTAGCATTACATTAAAAACAAGAACTTTAAAAGATAACGATAAGAATTTACGAAATTAGCAATATATTACAATTTGTGAATTTAAGAAATAAATTATGCAGTACATTTCAATAAAGTTCTATAAAGGAACTCGAACGGGAACAGAAGAGGAAATGGGAATGGAAACGGAAACAAGAACTGGTACTGCAGTGAAGGATTCAAAATATATAAGAATTTTCAAAACGAGCTTTGTTTTATCATAATTAATATTAAATGTATTTTATTTATTTAGTTTTCAGTGTTTCTAGTCACAACAAATGTAGTATTTCAGCAGTTCTAATTACTGAATAATAAAGTTTTTTATTTTCTTAATTTGAATATTTGTTATTATTTAATATATACAAATTTCACACGCTTTAAAAAGAAAGATCAGTATAGGCTAGTAAATAATATGGTTATTACTATTTTTTTTATGAAATGATAATGAAATGTGATGAAAAGAATCATTCGCTGGAAATTCAGGGAATCTTCGAGATCAATCTTTGCTTTTATTAGGCCAGAACTATAAGGATTAAACTTGCGCTCCCCAAACTGAACCTGCCACATGCGAGGTGTCAGTGTGGAGTGTGGCCCGGGAATTCCAGGGAATTCAAGTTCAATATGGACATCAATAATAATTAATCGGCGGAGCGAAGTAAACAAGAGAATTCAGAGAGATCTCATTCAAATGCATGCATCTTTAATCAATTCTGCAGAATTTCTGCTGCTTTCGATTTCGTTTCGGTTTCTTCTTGTGTCTTGAGTCTTCTGTCTTATGTCTTATGTCTTCGGTCTCGAGTCTTCTGTGTTGAGTCTTTGGTCTTGACCAGCCGCCGTTGTCTTTGGCTTCAGTTTCAGCTTCGGCTGCCAGTGGCCAGTTTGTGTCCAGTTTTGGGCTTGGCTTTTGTTTGTTTTCGGCGCGGGCTTTAATATTTATCTGTTTTCATGTCGGCGGCATGCCGGTTCTTTGGCTTAAGGACAAGGTCCGACCCTCAGAGCTGCTGACGTCGAATACGGAAAATACGCCAGAGCGGCAGCAAGAAATTTCGATTTCGATTTCGATATCGTTTCGAAATATTCATATGCATATGAAAATGTTGTCATTGAAGGGAAGCCGAAGGCTGCCCCCAGTCTGGGTCTGGGTCTGGGAAACCCTAGAAATTTCGGAGTGCCTTTGACCCACATTGACTTAGCTGGAATTGGAAATGGAATTTAAATTGAAATTCGAATTGGTCTTAAGGGTTTCCATGTAGGGGTCTCTAAAATAGACATTGCAGGCCATGAGCAGGTTGTGCAAAATCCAGAAATATGAAACAATTATCAAATATTTATGCAAATTGCAGCAGCTTAAGCTCGAGACATACTGCGGCCAATGAACTAATTTGCATGTCCGTTCAGGCTCGCCTTTGCTTGTGTCTTGTTGCCATTAGAACACTCTGCCGGGGAAGATCGGAAGCTGATGCTAGCCCCTGAGTAAGGGTCTCTCCCCGAAAGGTGCTGGGAATTGATCCGAATGCTAATCTGGCTTCTGGGGGTGTCATCGGATGATAACACAGAAGACGGCACGAGTTGGGTCTATAAAATTCAGCTCGGAAAATATCTTATGTTGCAGGTTAGAAAAGCTAATAAACTCAGTTTTTAAGGTATAAAAGATAGCCTCAGTTGCACCTGTTCTTATTTAAGATCAAAATGTTAATATGTTTGCTTGATTTTTTCATTATTTTTATTTCTTATATGTACATATCTTTCGCTGTACTTTTTTATCTTAATTTTGTGCTGTTGCCGTGTGCGATTCCCAAATGCCAAATGTGAAGCATCCAAGGCCAACACGCGCCGACGTCCGGAGCAGGGAAGAGTGACGCACCTGATGGGACCTGGGACCTGGGACACTGCGCAGGTATGGCCCTTAGCAGGTACAGCATCGGTTTGGGATGAGTAAAAGTCATTGAACTCGATGTACGATCTGGGATCTGGGATCTCCGATCTCCGACTTCCAGCTGCCGCCTAGAAACGACTAGGAAACGGAAAACAAAGCACTTGGGCTGAGAGAGAAGACAATGGACCCGAGGTTCAATGACTCGCCGTGGCGAACAGGTCGGTGCAGGGGCCAGAGGCAGGACCTGTCCTGCCTCAGGATTAGCAGGGGCAGAGAAATGAAAAACGAGAACAGGAAAACTGTTTCATCTCTCTCCATGGCCTTGAGTACGGTCATTGGCGCTGGCCAGGAACAGGATGGTCAGTCAGACAGGCAGACAGGCAGACAGGAGTGTGCGTGCCGCAGAAGTTTCCAGGAACTGCCGCCGAAAGGCTAATGACTGCTGCTCCGCTCTCTCTTAAGCAGGCAGGCAGCTTGGCAGCTTGGCAGCTTGGCAACCTGGCAACTGGTCACAGGTCCCATTAGGTCCCAGGCAAAGGGCGAGGGCTCAAGGATGCCGATGGATGACTCAGCCGAGAGGAATGCCTTCAATCAGGAAACTGGATATAGTCCAGGGCTAGGAGCAGCAGCAGGGGCTTCCAGGAATATCAGGAATATGCGGTGACTCCCCCTAGAAGCATAAGCCAGATCTTGCTATTTGATAACGTGTTTTCGCATTGTATCTCCCTCGCTGCATATTATTTATATATACATTCATTCTTGTTTCTGTTCTTTTTTTTAATATGTGAAATATAGTATATAATATAGATAGTAAGTAACGTGATTCCACGCAACGCGTAATTATTTAAATAAATGCGCAATCCCCACCGTCATCAGCTATCTATTATGTAGATTCTATATATTTCAGTGCGTACCATCTGGGGGATACACTTAATTTTTAATATATTTATTAAAGATAATATAAAATTTGTTAGATTTAAAGGTATTTATCTACAGCGTTTGTAAGTTACTTAGTAAGGGGAAATATAAATTAACTACAGAAACTCTTCTTCTGTAGATTCAACTAATTATCAGGATTTATCTCCCACTGAAAGCAATCATCCTCGACTCAAGGGTATTGCTTATTCGTATACTTATGTCTCTACTTGCCTGTGATGCAATATTTAGAATTATTTTCGACAGCTCTGCCTTAATGCGCACCGCGACCTTGGGCATCGGAACAAAGCCCCATTCTATACTTAAACGCAAAACGCAATAAATAACAAATTTGCCACACACACACACAACACGCAGCACACACTCTCTGGATGGATGGGGATGGAGTGGCCACATGCCGCTGATGATTTGCAAGTCCCAAAAACATAAAAAATAAAATAAAAGAAGCAAAAATGAAACGGAAAAAATACGTGCAGCTCCGCGGAATTCGGACAAAGGCGAAACTGAAACTGAAACCAATAACAAATCGATTGATAGTGCTGTTGTTTGGCAATTATTTGCACAGTGCGTTTCGTGCTTATAAGACACCGAGTGTTGCTTTGTTTTCTGTTTAGGCTTCTGTTTGTATTTGTTGTATTTTTTTCTCTCCGTTGTGTGTGTGCTTTTGCATGCACCATGTCTGGGCTTATTCATAATTGATAAAGCATGATATTTTATGATTACCTAAACAAAAGCAACGGCAAAAACTAAATAAATGAAAAAAGAGCGAAGGAGTAGCGGGGAAAACAAACTTCAACATATGTACACCTAGAGGAAAATTGTGATTTAAATTAATAAATTAAATGATTCGGAAAAATTAAAGCGAAAAAATATAATAACTAGTCTAAAAATACATTAATTTGAATTCGGAAAACTGTTTTGTGTTAGTTTTTACAAGGCTAATAAATCTGCATACTGAATTTCATTTATTTTTAAATTCATTTTTTTCAAAATTTTTTTTACAATTTTAACAATACAATTCTAATAATATCCCCTTAAAAATATCGAAAAAAAAATTCAAAGTGTTCTTTTCACTCAGACATGGCTGGATCGACTGGGCTGTCGATGCTGATCAAGAATATTTATGATTTAGAGGGTCGAAAATGACACCTTCAAAGAGTTTTTTTTCTGACTGATATTATAATACCCAGAATTAAGTATTAAAACTTAAATATATATCTACCATTTTATTAGATAATTTGTGGGAAAATTAAAGCTTAAAAATATATTAACTGAGCTAAAAATACATTACTTACATTAATATTTAATTCGGACAAGAACCTCGCCGAGAATCCAAATCCGCAAACTGGTCTCCATCTACGACGTCCTCAGGGATCCTGGGAGTTATTCGCCAATAATGCTTGATTGTATTTATCTGACTCTTAATTTAATGGATAGCTGAACTCTTAAGGTCCTGCATTTTTTATGGTGTTGCTCGAGTAATAATTCTCCTCAAATTATTTTATATTAATATATTTTTTCCATGTGTACATTTAACACTGGCAATTTTTCCACTCAACTGAGCCCTCCTCTGTCTGGTCTCCCTGTGATACCCAATGCGTATTTGCATCCTGTTATGCGATGTTATGTTTAATACAAGAAAAACAATAACAATGACGATGACGATGACCCCGCGGCATGGTCCGGCATGGAACTTTTGCCAATAATAAATATATTGTGGACAGGTGTAAACAATTTCTTGTTGACTTCGCGAAAGTTCTTTCTGCGCAGAAGAATGCGTAAAATAGTGCGAGAATATGCTAAGCAGGCTCGTTATCTTGGTGCTCTTGAACTTGAAAACTCGCCTTGAAATTCCTGGTAATCAAAAAAAAAAAAAGAAGAAAAATAAACACATACAAAATACTCAGAAATAAATGCGAGCCCCATGACAACGCCAGACCTATCTACCCCTTCTTGGCCGGATCGGGGCGGGCGCCTGTGATCTGGCCGGGAATCGAGTGGAATATTATGAAATCCGCGACAATAACAAACATAAATCTCCGCTCGCCGCTCGATCTCATCTGCATAGTGGATCCGCTCTTTCTCTTTCGCCCATTCATCGCCGGGGTTCATCCTTGTGGCCTTGAGCCCTCATTAGTTTCCATTCACATTCATTCCGGCGGGGGCAACCAGAAGACGCCAGCAGCCAGAAGATGGAATCCGAAAGCCACTCGAGACAGCTTGAATTCGGAATTTGAATTGAGAATTTCACGGCAATTGAGCGGACAAAAAATGTGAAGAGGTTCGTGCTGGCACGCCGTCAGGTGCGCTACGTAGGTCGGCCAGTTGCCAAATCATCAAATCGGTCCAACTGGTGGCTCTCGGGCCCTCCGTCACGTACGCCGGGGGATTATCGAGAATAGATTCCAAGCCCCGCCAATTGGGGGTTTATCTGGGGAGTCTCTTTATACACAGGGGTCGATTTCGGGGAGGATTTGTAATGGATTTGGGATATTTTACGCTCTTTTCTGGGGGATTTGCTTTGTTTTAAATATTTCAATTAACGAGAGAGAAGGAATTTCCCCTTTTAATACTTGATCTTTTACTTAAATGTTATTTTAATAGCTTTTTAGGGGGTTTTCCTTTGTTTAATTTAATATTTTAATTCATAAAATAGATTTTTCAGAGGGTATTTTCATTGACAACAGTTGAAGTCATCTTTAAACTCTTTTCTAGTGTTTTTAGAGTCTCCTTAGATTTTTATGCTTTAATATATCACAGAGAAAGTGTTTTAGTAAATGAAGCAAAAGGATTTTCCCCATAAAAGTTAGTTTAAGTCATCGTTTAACTATTTTCTAGTTGGTTTTCCTCTGCTCTTAACTTTAAATTAGGCAACAAAGGATTTCCTTAAGCTTTCTTTTAAGCCAGCTTATAAAATATACCTTCAATATCTTGAAATTAATGTAATATTTAATAGAATACATGTATTAAATGTATATCACAACTATATCAAGTAAACAAAAAACAGGATGTTAAATACTTAAATTTCGCGTTTTCTTCTTTTTTCTTATTTACAAATATTACAAAATTATATGAAATTAACGAAATCATATCCATTCAGCAGAGATCATAGCCCCCTGGGGTTGGTTCCCAGGCCGTCACCCAACTCAGTTGGCCGTAATTCGACTCTCGGCCGGAACAGGCAATGTTTGGCCAGCGACAACTCCAAAAATAAATACATTTTCTGATATATTTTTGATTGTTTTTTTGGGTAAAATGCAAGTCCACAGCGTTGTCATTCATGACGGGCGTGAAAGACCCCTGAAAAAAAAGTGAAGAGTTGACGGAAAATGCTCCTGTTCCCACCCGCCGTTGGTTTTGTCCAAGAGCTCTTGGTATTAACTTGGGCGGGGTGTTGGGATTTACTGCAGCATTTGGCCAATACATTAGCAGTTGCATTGATCTAGACGGATTAGTTTTTAGAGAGTATAAATTAATAATGTTTATAAATGAATAATTTCTGGCAAGACAGCAAGAAATAATAGCTTCTTTTGCTTCTTTCGATTGCTTAGCATATTTTTTAGTTTTTTTAGAACCAGTAAGGGTATTCAGCCTTCGACTATTTTATTTTTGTCTCCCTTCTGAGTTGTTTTGAATGTATTTCTTGCTGCGTTTCTTGTTTTTTTTTTCTCGAATCCGACTAGGAACCCAACTCATACGATACGTGTGAAAATGCTGTCAATTCGTTGAACCCGTCTCGGGCGGGAAATGCAATTGAGACTGCAAATAGGTGCGCAGGGGGTAGGTAAAAGGGGGGTAGGTTAAAAAACAGTTTGCTCTGCATTATGTAACCTTAAGAGAGAGACCTACAGGGGCTTTAAGCGTCGTCTACGATTTGCTAAGCAAAAAAATAGGAGTAAAAATATGCACAGAATGTGCGTGCCGCCGCCGTTCGGTTCATTAAACTGTCAGCGCTTGTTGATTGGCTTTTAGGGCCCGGCCTGGCCGAAATCGAAAACAAAACTGCGACATTACGTTTTCCGCCAAGCGCCAATCAATCGATAATCAAAACAAGCGATCGCCGGGGTTACACTCAGCGAAAGTAGGCGAGCAATTGGTAAGGAAATTCTAGAGACACAACTGAAGTTATTTTTTTAAATTTGGTTTGATACTTCGTTAGTTTGTTTATTATTTGCATTTCTTAATATATTTATTGATTCTTTCCCATATATATGCATACATATACTAAATTTATTGAATATAAATAAACAAGTAATATTAATAGTTAGTAATTAGTTTTGATAATCTTTGATATCTCTAAACAAACTGATCTTAAGACTTTGAACTTATATCTTCATACATTTTACTAAATTCCTTTTTTGCTGATCTATAAATTCTCCGAAATTTCTCTCTGTGCATAGCACGTCAGCGATCGGCAAAGGGTCTGCTTGGAGGCTGTGCTGTGCTCCGGAGCCGGGGCCAGGCGACTGGGGCAGGTCGGAGCAGGGCCAGACGTCATCCAACCTGTTGCTGGCCTCAGTCTGGGGCTCGCTGGCTGAGTCATCGGCCATGGGGTAGCGCGCCTTCGCCCTACGCATCTGTATCAGTATCTGTTTCTGTATTTTAATATGATTTTGTATCTGTATCTGTATCAGTATCCTTATCTACATTTTAATCTGTGTCTGTATTTTAATCCGTATCTTTATCTTAATCTGTATCTGTATTTGTACCTGCATCTTAATCTGTATATTTATCTTTATCTTAATCTGCGTCCGCATATGCACATGCATCTGCATTTCTACCTGTATCTGTTAGATTCTCGGGTGAAAGTGAAGCTGAAAGAAAGTTGATTTCCTGAAGTTTGTGACTCAAAGGAATTACTAAACCATGAGCACCCTTCGCTGGACTTGTTCCCCTACAAAATTAGCCAAGAAAGGTCATCTCCTGGTGATGCTCAAGACGAGTTTCTAGTTGTCTCAAGCTCTTTACGGGGTGGCAATGACCTCTGGCCCTCTGGTGGGTCCATCTTTGTAATTATTCCCGCATTCCAAGCCCCATCCCCCAACAATTCCAACCCTAAGCTCAAGCTCAAGCTCAAGCTTCAGTCAATCCAAAGACTCATCATAATTACCAAATGAACTGATGCCGATTATATAATGGCCAGCGATGCGCCACTCCATTCCATAGACGCGCGGCCTTGAGAGCGTTCGCTGACACCTCCAGCCGGACCAGGCATCATCAGCTCCACCCACCCCCCGCCCTGCCCCTCGGCCTCTCTACTGCCCTGCCTCCCTGCCTCTCCGTCTCCCCTCCGCTGCGATCCAATCCAATCCAATCCGATCCGATCCGATCCGCTGGCTTGTGATCGGTGTGGGTCTGTGGTTGGGGTGCGGTGGTGATGGTGGTGATGGTGGTGATGGTGGTGGTGGTGCTGTTGCTGGTTCCAGTGCCGGTGGCGGGGCTCTCGAGCTTCAAGCTGCGGTGGCCAGGCCAGAGTTGGCAACACGTCAATGCCCAATCTCAGTCTCAATCTCAAGCGGTTTGTTTAGCATTCTTGCCATGGTTCTGGCTATTGCGCCATAACGGCCAGCCCCGGTCTTGGCTCTGGGGTGGCTCTATGGCATAGCCGGTGCCAATTGGCACTAGGCTCTATATAGATGGTGCCTGGAACTGTGAACTCTATGAACGGGGTTCAAGCACCTCCTGGCAACTGGCGGGATTGCATATATTAAGGCCCCATCTTCCAAAGAATAATATCTGTAAGCGGTTCGATTTGCGTAAATGGAAGCGAAACCCCCAAGCAACCCGGCGCACCCCGTCGCACCCCGTTCTCCAGTCTCCATTCTCCACGATCTCATGTGATCATGATCAAAGGCAGCGATCGGATAATGACAGTGTGTATAGTCTAATCGAATATCGCGCATATCGCATATATAATGCGAATTCTTTTTGCCAAAACAATTCCAATTCCAAATCCAATTTCATTCCTGTTTCCCAACCAGCGGCGATCGGCGTCAGAAAAATAAAACAAAACGAGATCGTCGAGGCATATAAAATAATACCTAATACTTGATTCTACACACAGAGCACCTGTGAATGAGAGCCCGTAGCTCGTAGATTTCCGGATTACGATCTGCCATCTGCCACCGGCCACCTGTCCCGCTGTCTTCTCCCCTCTTTTTTCCCCTTCCAGCTGATGACTGAATTCTTCTCTGGGTTTTTTGCCAGATTCTTTGAATGGCCCGGGAGACCGCTCAAGCCTAGATCGTGCTCCATTGAAAGCTCTCGTATGGCAGGTTGTAAAAAAAAGCAGAAACAGAAACCGCGTGCTGGTCTCCTCCAGCTCCAGCTACACCACCACCACCAGCTCCAGCTCCAGCTCCAGGCCGGCTCGAGTGTTTACGTTTTTTCTGGCCGATGATAGTTTTCTTAGCTCGATTTTTTGGCATTCAAGGTTACTCTTGTTTTCATGTCCATTGACCTATTTGGTTTTACAGGCATGCAAATGAGCGGCAAATGCTTGTTTGTGTCTTTTCGGGCTTATTATTATGGGTTTTCGGGTGCTGATTGGGGGTCTTCTGGGAATCACTGGGGGCCAATGAACGAGAGGGCTCTGGCCCAAGAGGGGAGAAGGGAGTACCCTGGCTCTGTCTCCGTGCATCCTCAGAGGGTCTGGAAAGACCAAGACTCACTCACCCAATGCAGTGAGTCATCTCCAGAACAAATAGACCCTTAGTCATTATGCAATGTCCATGGGTCAGCAAAAGGGAATACAGCAAAAAGCGAAAACACTGAGTGCACTCCCCGTTGTCATGTTCATGGTAAGCCTCAAAGGGTTATTTATTTATAGTACAGGGGGGTAGGGAGGTAGGGCGGTAGGGGGGTGGTCTTTCTCTGAGAGCTTTTTAGTAGCTATCAGGCCAATCGCCATTATCTGCCCGCCTCTTGACCGGTCATTCGGAGTGCAAAAACAACGTCCAAGTGCGTCATAGAGTGTACGTAGTAATTCTTACAACCTCCGAATGCTAGTGATGATAGTTTTTCCCTATTCTTGGAACAGAATGGAGCTTAGTTTTATAAGAAGTATAGGTTTAAGGGGCTTAGGCGATATAACAATAACAATTACCACGCTTTAAGCCTTTATTTAATATTTTTTTTGGTTAGAAACTGTTGAGTTGAGTTGAGTTCGTTGTATTAATAATTATTGCCATATAATAATAATAAAAATATTAAAATTAAATAAAAATAATAATTATAGAAGTTTTAATTATATTTTTGATATTTTTAGAATATAGTAAATATATAAAAATATTATAATAATATAATATATAAGTAGAATAAAGAATAAAATATGGATTAAACTCAATCTAAAGCAAGTATTAAATTGTTATATATACTATATAAAATATTCGAATCCGTTTTAATGTATATATATTAAAATACATATTTTATATCTTATATTTTTGTATTATTAATTAAATGACTTGCTTTACAACAAACTTAAAAAGAGTTTATTGTATCATTTCACTAATTTAGATATTTCTCCCGAACTTATTTTAGTCTTGCCCCTTTTAAACCTTAAAGGGATTCATTTTGAATTCTAAAAATAAATTGAATTTCCCACCAGAAGTGCGTTTGATTTTTGCCCAATGATTTTCAGCAGGCAAAAGGCTTGCCAAAAATACCCTAGGCTCTTAATAAAGTGGCCCAGACTCGCCTGTTGGCCAAGTAAGTAAGTAATCAATGGGGAATCGACTGCTTGCCGGCTGCTGCCTTGGCATCCAGGCTGCTGCCGTCAGCCTCCAGATTGTTGTGTTTGCTGGCCCCGTAAGCCCCTAATCCTAATCGGATGAAGTTGACATGTGCACTCGCTGGTCGGCAATTTAATTAGTTATCCATTGCAGACATTTTTACCTCCTACAAACATACAGAGCTGACACACATTGGGAGCTAGTAAAAGCTCGATTAATTTCCATTTGTGTGGATTCTGGCTCTGTTTCTGTTTCTGATTTTAATTGCAATTCCAGCAAGTGTTTGCCTCTGACCATCGACATTCCTCATACGCACTGTTGACCAGGATCAGAGGGGGGAAAAATGGCAAATAACAAACAACGAATGTGGCTGCAGAAACTGATAGATGAAAATTATATTAGAATTTTAATAAGTTACCTGTCATACATATTATTAAACATTTAATAAGGCAATTTATAAACATCACTTTCTGCTTCATTCTCGACTTTCATTTGAATTAAAAATAAATTCCAAATAAATGTCGACTCACAACTAGAAATAAATTACAAATAAGGAATGTGGTTAGATAAATAACAATGACTTGCACAACTGAAATTGTTAACTTCAGCTTCGAAAGGTTCGAATTCCATTGAGAAAAGTACCAAAGAGCCAAAGTACACAAGTCCCTTGAAGGTCCAAAGGACATATGCAAATATACACACAAAAATATATCTCAACTTGTGATCTCTACGGAATAGGCTAAGGGGCGGGGACTCACGGGGGCCTTGATCTCACTTAATTCAAGCACTCAGCAGGTTTTCGCCACTCGTTATGCGATATATCCAAGGGAAGAGATCGCTGAACTCGGAAAACACGCGCCGCTCTGTTCTACGCCGCGCTAAGGTTCTGATCTTGGCTGCGCGTGTCCGCTGGTTTTCGTACACTCCCCAATAGGGGGCGCTGTGTATAGGTGCGTCTGGAATTCTGTCCGTTTGTCCGTCAGTCTGTCCGTTGATCTTGTCTGTCGGTCTGTCCCCAAGTGCCTTTCGGGGTGGTTTGTGATATACTTTTGGTTGTAGAGCTATTATAATGAGACTTGTAATTATAATTGTAATTATAATTTGTTAATTGTTGTTTTCAAATTAAAACAAAAAATTAATAATATTTTAAAACGTATAAAGTATCTTAAAAATGTTTGAAAAGTTTAAAAAATTAATAACAAAGGAACCTTTTGCTGGCTTCACTTCTTTCCAATATATATTTATATACCATTACCCATTCGACCCGATGGTTGTCACTTAATCTCGTTCGGGATTTAAGTGATCTTTTCTTTTATTTCTTTCTCTCTCTCTGTTTGCACCTTTTTTGGGCTCAAAAACCTTTACGCAATGGGCCAGTTGCCACACCTGGCCAAGTGGCCAAGTGATTACTTGTAGGCCGACTTCAAGTAGGCTTAAAACTTTCACCGAATTTCCGAAGCTCCGTTGCGTTGACAAGCACTTGGAATTCATGGATCAAAAAATAATGTAAAAAAAAAATAATAAAATAAAATATAAATAAAAGAGCCGAAACAAAAATGAAATTAAAGAAATAAAGGCAATTCATGGAGTACCGTCGTACTGTCGACAATTTCGCTCGTCCGAAGGTCAACAGTCGCCGACTCGCGAAACTTCTCCCCAAATGGGAATGCCGAAAAAACGAAAAACCAAAAATCCGATATGTACCGATATATACCCGGCGCACCGTTTCGAAATTTAGCCAGATAAACAGCATAATTAATATACAATACGAAACCCGTTTCAACTGGAGACCCCGTTAAGTAAACGGCTCGCCGGCAATTGTATAATTTCGGGCAAAAAGGGCGTGTGCGTGGCTTGCATTGCGCAAATCCGCCTTCGTTGCCGTCGAGCTCTCCCAGGCCCAAATACCAGGTACACAGGTACACAGGTGAGCAGGCACCAAGCTACCAAGCTACCCAGCTACCCAGCTACCAGCTGGCATGTCTTTGGCAGTCGCCTTCACAATACCCAAAGCAATCGAAATCTGGTCAAGGTCGCCGCTTGTCCCAGCCCCCACTGCGTATACTTGATGATGGCATAGCGGGTCGCAGACAGACACCGTTAAGCCCTAAGCTCTCTAAGCCCGGCTCGGCAGCTCAATTAACTTCAATTCGATTGCGGTCGAAAAGCAGCCCGAAGGGGGTGTCTGACCCAGACACCCATTGGAGGTCCTCCCCTGACCCACTATCGGAGCCCAAGAGCTGCCCGTGAAGCAAAATTCATTGTTAAAAAGCTAATACTTTGCATAGTTATTGGTAGATTTCGTTTTATAAACCGTTTTAGCAAGAAATCATTGCATTCGACAAGTCTGAACACGTTAAGCAAAGGTGAGGTTAGCTATTAATTTGAGGTTAAATGGATAAATAAATTTAATAAAAGTTCCATTTCAAAGGCTAAAACATATTTAGTCCAGGGATTTGTTTACATTTTCTCTACGAGTGTCTGTGTGCCTCTGAAATTTTCGAAAATTTAATCCCGCTTCGTGGTCCGGGGCTGGCGATGCGGTTGCATAATCACAGCCAGGGCAAGCTCTTTGGTTCCCTGCTCGTAATTCAATTTGGGCTCGGCACGTGGCTGCAGTTGACAGAGAGAGGGAATGTGATTACATCTCCATGTCAAAGGAGGGAGACAAAGTTCACGGATTTAAAAGGTTTGCCATGGAAACCAACTGCATTTTCGCTCTTCAAACACTATCATTTTCCAATTACTATTTTCTGTGATTGTTTCGATTGAATTACAAGTGAAACTACTTAATAAAGTTACCAACCACAGCTGTCTAAAGACAGTAAACTTCGTTTCGCTATTAAATCCCCTTACAATGGGACAGTGAGCGTGCAAGGATACTCTCTTAGTTCCTGAAACCCCAGTTTTCGCCAAACTGACAGTCATCTGCGATTTACAGCGCCATCAAGGACCTCCGGTTGCCACTTGTGGGGCGACCATAAATACTTAATAAATATCCTGCCATTCCCTTGTTTATTAGAAATTGCCTGGGAATTTGCCCGTCTGCAGTTGCAGATCCTCCGCCATTCATACGTGACCCCTTTCGAGAGAGAGGGGACTCTGACTCTCCACCCTCTGCGCCTCTGGCTGCTCCCTTGATTACGTGTAATGGCTGCGGTAATTGTCACGTAGCCCGGCAAACGTAACAAAAGTCACTTGAGCCAGTCCGTAATTGTGTGTCCTTGTGCTGGGAATGTGTGTCCGTCCATCTGTTGTGAGGATAACAGGATAACCGCTGCAGTTTCCACACCCAAAGCGCACCCAGTACTTAGGCTGTACCAGTTACCAGTTACCAGTTACCACCTGAAGCCCCCGCGGACTGACTGAGTGATTGCTCGGCAAACCGCAAGGGAAGGCACCTGCTTAGGTGGGGGGCATTGTGTTTGGCCTGTGTTTCATCCGAAATCACAGTCCATCAATCAGCGGCTCTTTGGCCGGGGAGAACACCTCGTGCAATTCATTTGCTGTGCTGAAAGTGGGAATTGATTTATACCGGCCGCAAGGCAGACATTCCTCCCCATCTATCCGTTACGGTGTCCGAACTAGGTGCACCTAGAGAAAATTTAAGTAACTTGTGCCATTTTTTAAATAAAAAACAGCTTAAAATTGGGCTTAAAAATAGAATTTACTAATTTTTAAGAAATTTTCTTGGGGTTTTCTTAGCTTTCTTCAGATCTTCCGGCACCTCTTTTCATGCCCAGTGCCTCATGATGGTTATTAATGAAGCCAGCTCGGAGTAGCCATTGCCTACCTTCCAGTCCTTTGAGCAGCACTCTCCACCTGCCTCAGCCCCTCTCTGTGTCTGACAGCTCAATGCTGAATCCTAGTTCCTGATCCCCGGCTGGCTGACTCCTGACGAACGTCCGTCGGGGATTTGCAGGAAGCCTCGGTGGAATTTATGCCCAGGTCATTAGCTGGAAATGGCCAGCTATGTTGGCGATTTGCATCGCCTGTTCCAGTTAATGCCGAGGAGAAGCCAAGCTGGCAGGCAATCAATTAGACTGCGGTGGATGTGAAGAGCAGCAGCTGCTGGCCAGCCCGAAAGTATACAACGCAGCAGCATTCGAATTTGGTTTTATTTTCGCTTCGATTGCAGTTTGTATTTGCATAAAAACACCAAGATTTAGCCATATACATATACATATATAAATACATTTGAATAATTGCAATTGCCAAGTTCGTTGAAGTGAATGGGAGCTAAGATGAAACGCTGGCTGTTAATAAATAGTATTTATTTGGATTTACATTTGCACTTCCGGCTCCTTTCAGCTACGTTTGTCTACTTAAAATTGGATTTTCAACTGCCGTATGTATGTATATATCTGATTTGTGGACAACCTAAGTAAGTATTTTGAACGAGGCGGGTCCGAGTCCGAGATCGAATCGGCATCGGAGTCCGCGGCTACCCTGTAAAATGCGAACCTGGATTCGTTTTGAAACCTACCGCTGTGCAGGAGTCCAGGTTTTGTGGTTTTCTCAATCTGTCTGGTTAAAATTTAACAGCAGCTTAAGCGATGACCTGAAAATCTACAAGTCAGAGTAACTCTGCTACTCTGACATTTTTTACAGTTTACAGAAGTTGAATCTTCACTAACATCCTTTTTGTCCAAATTACCATCTCTCTTTCACTGCTAACTGCCTGTTAATTTTAGCCGGACATAGACTAACCATCACTCTCTTACTACTAACTGCCTGTTTATTTTAACCGGACATTGAGAGAACCTCCCTTAAAAGTACATTTAGTGTAAGAGAAACGCGAGGTCAAAGTCTAGTAACTCACATCAAGTAACTTGCATTAACGGACACATACGTATTGAGTTTAAAAACAGTAACTGCTAAGCTGAACTTTTCCCAGATCGATTGGCTAATCCTAATCCTCCAGCGCATCCCGTTCCTTCTCCTCTGCTCTTACTTGACCACATTCAGAACGCGGCAGAATCGTTGACAACCACACAGTTTCTATTGCAGTTAGATTGCATCATCACAAATGAGAGTCACCTGGCACCCACTATAGGGACTCCGTCTCCGCCATCTGAGCTCCTCCTCCTTCCCGTGGCGCCTGCCTCCGCCGGCTGGCTCAGAGGCGCGGACTCTCCAGGATCGTATGGCTGGACATGACCGAGTTGGCCAAGGCAATTGAGTTCCCGGCCACGGAGAGATTCGTTTCGTTCTTGGAGCGCCGCCTCCAGAAGCAGCAGGGCGCACAGAGGCGCTCGCAGATCCTCATGCCCTTGAAGGTGTCCACGAAGGCGCGCCGGAAGCTGGCGTTCATGAAGCAGTAGGTGATGGGATTGCAGCAGCTGGAGGAGTAGGCCAGCAGCTGCAGAAAGCTGATGGCCGTGTAGCCCACATATTCGTACACCGCCGGACCAAGGAGCATGGTCATCGTGTTGATCACGTAGAGGGGTGTCCAGCAGATGAAGAACTCCAGGACCAGGACGAACAGCATCTTCACCACACGCTTCTTGCTCTCCAGGCTCTTGCTCTCGTTGGATCTGCGCGGCACAATGCTAATTTATGGGATTTGGATATCAAATTCAGGATTTTATGTGGATTATAATTCCAAACACCTCACCTTCTTAGACCCGCCTCTGTAATCCGCAGGCTGGGCTGCGACAGGGACTTGCGTCGGGACTCGTTGTCGCTGATGTAACCCTGCTGCTGTTGCTGTTGCTGCTGCTGCTGCTGTTGGTGGTGCTGCATCTGGTGTCGCATCCGCTGGGCCCTGCTGCAGCAGTCTCCCACGGGGACACCCCCAGCACTTGACCCTCCGTTGACCTGCTGCTGCTGCTGCTGCTGTCGCAGAGACTTGACCGAGGCACTCCGCATGCAGTAAAGGTGTCGCCGCCCCTCGCAAGGTGCGCCTCCTAGCAGCCGCCGCTTGCTGCCGCCATGGGCGTAGTCAGCTGAGGAGGCGAATCGGGATTGGGGTTGGGGTTATAGTTAAAGAAATAAATAAAAGTATTTTTTGTAAAACAACAAATTGTTATAAAGTAGACTTATTTATCTTTTATCGATTCGATAATTTGTTTTCTAATTTGTAGAGTATTTCAAACACTTATGGATAACATCCATTATATTCATTGAATATCGATCACGTGTCAATTCACATGAATTATAGAGATATTTAGATATTTATCTTTGAATTCTGAGCATTTACTTTGCTTTTTTGAGTATTTCAAACACTTATTCATAATATATCCATTATATTCATTGAAGTAACCTAGATCACGAGTCAATTCACATGAATTAAGTTGTCTTAGATCATCTTTATAGAGTTTTCTAAGAGATATCACTGAGGTATAAGGGGTATCTTGTGTTTTTTCTAAGGTTATAAGGCTACATAAATATATTTGTTTTAAATCTAATACCTTACTTTCTATATCTCATTTAACAAATAAATAAATAAGCTAAATAATCATACCATTTTTGAATGTTTACAAAAAAAAAGAAAGAGTTAAAGTTAATAAACAGTAAATAATTAGGAGAGTTTATATCTCTACAGGGTATGTCTTATTTTTCAACCTGTCTGGGTTTATTTCGCTCCTATAATCAACTTAAATCAATTTGAAACTTGTATATGTATGGTATACATATGCATATGTAGAAATGTATAGATTCACCCTACTCCAAGCTAATGAATCCCCAGATCATAGATAATGGTTGAAGCTAATGAACTGGAATCGTTGGCAGCACGCAATCCCCGCGATGTCACGATATACATATGACATTGCACTCCACAGAACTGAGAGCTGCACTCCCAGCCAGACATTCGTCATCGATGCTTCTGCTAGTGCTGTTACTCCCACTGTTGCTCCTCCTGGACTGGCTCTGGCGCGGAAGCCACTGGCAACGTCTGGGAGTGCGAGGACCCAAAGGCTGGCCCCTGGTGGGGAACATGGCACAGTTTGCCCTGGGTCGACGTTCCTATGGAGAGGTTTATGCGGAGCTCTACAGGTGAGTAAGTACAAGTGCAGGTTTTCTCTACAAAAGCTAAGACTCCTTCTCCTTCTCCTCCTCATCCTCCTCCTCTTCCTTCTCCTCCTCATCCTCCTCCTCCTCCTCCTGCAGTCAACATCCCACCCAGCCATTTGTGGGCTTCTACCGACTGTTCAATGAGCCCGCTCTGCTGATTCGTGACCAGGAACTGCTACGTCAAATCCTCATGGGAAACTACTTTGCCGACTGTTCGGACAATGCTGTTCATGTGGACCCTCGTCATCGGGATATCCTGGCCAGCTTTAATCCCTTCCTGGCCAGGGGCGATCGCTGGCGCTTGCTGCGCGCCGACCTGGTGCCCCTGTTTACGCCAAGTCGCCTGCGTCAGCTGCTGCCGCATGTGACCAGTGCCTGTCGGAGTCTCAGGGAGCAGCTGCCTCGGGAGCCCTTTGAGGCCAAGGAGTGGGCCACTCGCTATACGCTTCAGGTCGTAGCCTCCGCTGTCTTCGGAGTGGATGCCCACTGCTTAGGAGCTAGTGAAAAGGCCGAGAAGAACCCTTGGCTGCAGTTGCTGGCTCCCCTCTTCCAGCCCAGCTCCTGGAGCCAGCTGGAAACGGTGTCCCTGCTGCACTCGCCACTACTGGGCAGAGTTCTAAGCTACCGGTGGGTCTGTCCCAACCTCATTCCTGGTTTTCTTTATATTTTCTTAGATATTTCAAAAGCAATTTCGTTAAACACGACACTCTCTTGTCCTTGTATTTTTATACCTTTAACCCCAAGTCTATTCACCTTGATTGAGCAAATTAAATCGCAAAGTTTTCCTTCAACCCTTTCAGCTATGTACCCCTGCCCGTGCAGGACTTGCTCCTTGCCCTCGTGGACGCCCGGAGTGAGAGGGATAACCTGCTCCATTGGTTAGAGGCGGAGGGCAGGCGAAGCATGGCTGGGATTGAGCTGGCGGGGCATGCCACCACCTTGGTGCTGGAGGGTTACGAGACCTCGGCGCTGCTCCTCGCCTGTGCACTGTACGAATTGGCCAGGAATGAAGACACTCAGCAACGAGTGCATAAGGAACTGGACGAGCAGGAAGGTGCCTTGCTGCTGGACACTGTGACTCTGGGCAAGCTTCGATACACTGAGGCCGTGCTGCTGGAGACTCTACGTTTGCATCCTGCCATGCAGGCGTTGCAGAAACGCTGCACTCGAAGTTTTACAATGAAGAAAGAGGGAGAAGGAGAAGGACTTAGGGTCGAGGAGGGCACGGTACTGGTGCTGCCCGTACAGGCCATACATCTGTGGGTGTCCTTGAGCTAACTAGTTTTCTGTATAAATCAATCTATTTTTCTCTGTACCTCTCTGAATCTCTCATTACCTTTCTGTCTCTCTCTCTCTCTCTGTATCTGTCTGCATCTCCTTGTATCTCTCTATATCTCTCTGTATCTTTCTGTATCTTACTCTCTTTTCCCAGAGACCCCCAACTCCACCCGGAGCCTGAGCAGTTTTGTCCAGATCGTTTCCTGGACCAGTCGTCCATGGGCTGCCGATTCTTGGGCTTTGGCGCTGGTCCCCGCATGTGTCCTGGCCAGCGTTTTGGCCTGCTGCAGACCAAGGCCGCCCTGGTTACCCTGCTGCAAGAGCACCGCGTCCTAATGGAGACTGAAGCTACTTTTCAGGTGTCCCCGCTCACCTTCCTTACGGCCAGCAAAGGAGGCATCTGGCTGCGTGTGCAGAGGAGGAGCACTAAGGGTTCTCTTTAGATTCCACCAGAACCAGTAAGAGCTCTTAGTTTCTTTATATATTCAATCCCATTTAAACCACATCCATATATTAAGCCAGCTATAATATGGATTCATTATCGGAACTCCAACACACACTCTGGGGAAATCCTTAATTCGCCGGCTCTCGCGGCCTTCGCAAATACATAGTTGCTGAGCCGCGGATAATTGAAATTGCTATTAAACTTATAGTCGCCGGGGAATAGCGGCGGAATGTGTGCAAGAGCGAGTTTTTAGTGGGCGATATTATGAGCTTATAATAACATGGCATTTGGCTATATAATGCCCCTCTGAGAGCACAAGCGGGGGGGAATGGGAGGCTGTAGTAGGGGGAGCTATAAGAGCTGACAATTTATGATGGGGTAATGTCAAGCGATGGCCGTAAACGAAGCGAAAACTTTTCAAAATTTAATCAAATTTATTGTCGCACAGCACGGGCGACAGTATGTGAAAACGAGTCCTGTGGCGAGCTGGCAGGATAACGGCCTTTAACGAGCGCTTAAATGCCTGTTCCGTGCATAATTTACGGCACTTAAATTGACCTTTTTTTAGGTCAGGTCAGGTCAGGTCGGTCGGGGGCCAGATACCAGATAGATAGTGTCCTGTAACTGTACTGACCGCCAGCCAGGGCAGCCAGGAAGCGAAATGAATCACTTCACTTCCGGAAATGGTGGCCTAATGCCCTGTTTCCATTTACCCGATGTCAGGACCTTAGTCAGAACCTCTGCTTGCCGCGTCGGCATCTTTGGAGGATTTGATGCGGAACCCTTTCATGCAAATTAGTCGCTCCGGGACCGCCACACCTTCCCCAATCTCCTCTCCCCGCCCTCCACTACGGGAGTTTAATTTGGCGCAGGAATCCAGGGAGGAGTGTATTTTGCAGATGAAAGAATGCTGCGAAGCTCTACTCAAGTGTGTGCCACAGGCTGAGTGTGATTTCCACGGGGACTCTATGCACCGTGCTTAGAGCTTCTTGCTCGGTGCTTCGAGCTCTATGCCCCTGTGCTCCCAGTTCCCTGCTCCCAGTTCCCTCTCCCAGCTCCTGTGCTCCCTGCTCCCTGCTCTCTGCTCCCAGCTCCTTTCTCCCTGCTCTCAAATCTGAGTGAAGCATTTATCAAACACGTCACGTTGCCTGCAGGAATCCAAGAGCGAGGCGAGTCTCTCCCAAATATCATTCGAATATATACTAAATATAGTATGGGGAACCAGGGCTTTAAGGCCGCATTAAAGGCGAATTAGCCGCATCGATCTGAGAGTCCTGAGAAGCCGCAGGCTGCCTGAGTTTCCGCGTCCATAATCTGCGGATTATTCACAGAATTCGCTGGGCCAATGCCAAATCCCCGCCATCTAGCCATGGGGAGTGCTCTTAAAGCCGTCGATGCGAATGCAAATGAAAGCGAAAATGCTGGCAGCTCCTGCCTCCTCCCTAGGGAGCCCACACTGGTGGCACCTCCTCCTCCTCCTTGCTTCCGCCGAGAGAGTCGGGAGTCGCACTTCGTGCGTGGCAAACTTTTCGCTCTCTGCAAATTGTGTGTGACGCAGTTCAGAGCCGGGGAAGTCGACTGGAGAAGCGCAGCCATTGGACTAATCTCGACTGGCGTCCCTCGGGGGCCAGTCGGCACTAATAAAGCTCTCCGGTACCCTTTGACCCGTGCAGCAGTAGGGTTAAATGTCAAATTTAAGCGGCGAAAACTAAGCCAGCACTTGGAAGAGGAATAAGTTCTGAGGGGAATATGATTCTGCTCTGCATATGCTGGCAGGGTATTATAATTCGAGGGATTGTCGTAATAGTTCCATATTCGCAATAAGTAAAATTGAATAAATTCTTAAAATATTAAGAAATAAAAGTAAATATAAAAATATTTAAATACCAATAACACCCGTGCGTATACGTGATGTTTTTGACTTTGCTAAAAAACTCTTGATATCCCCCAAATACTCACCGTAATAATACTGCGGATGGTGCTGCTGCTGCTGTTGTGTCACAATCGTGTCCAACGACTGGCAATGGCTTCCGTTCGCGCGCCGCTGACTGCCCGGCCCACCAATGGCAGCAGATGCGGAACCGGACGCGGAACCGGAACCCGATCCGGGGGCCATGTCCGGACCACTGCTGCCAAAGTTCATGGCCCGCTCGTTGCGCATGCTCACGTACAGGGTGCGGGTGATGAACAGGTAGGTGAAGCTGAGGGCCAGCAGGGGCAGCACCAGCAGAGCCAGGTCCAGGAAGAGGTTATAGGCCCGCTCGTAGTTCAAGCTATCCGCTGGCCACTGCTCCCGGCACTTGCGCAGGCCTAGGGATCGGGATCGAGGTTGAAGTTGAGAAAGCGTGTTAGCCATGATCCGGGTTAGCGAACTCACCTGGTCTACTGGTCGGCATCAGCTGGCTGAAGGCGGCTATGGGCGTCATGCAGACCAAACTGCCCAGCCAGATGATGGCAATGATCTTGTTGGCATGGTTGATGGTCTGCCAGGTGCGTGACCTCAAGGGATGACAGATGGCATAGTAGCGTTCGCAGGAAATGGCCACCAGGGTCCACGAAGACACGGCCACGGAGGCGGCTAAGGGGAAAGATTATAGAACCGGTCAAGATATATATACGAGTATGTAGGTAGTTATGGCTTATGGCCAATCTAGAGACCATTTCCTCCGCTCCTTTGAGCCCGATTTTTATGCTTTCAATATTAATGTCCTCAACCTCCATTTGTTCCCCTCGTAAACTTTTATTTTTCGCCGCCGCGCTCCGGGACAATTGTCTCGCTTGGTCAAGGACTTCATTAGGGCGCTCGGGGAGAGGGTCCTGCCCGGCATAATTAAACTGCTAACTTGTTCTCAGGACTGCGCCTCATTTCAGCCGCGATAAGTAGGGTAAGGACATTCAATCAGAGCTGCTCTGGGCGGCCACTTCAGGCCACTCCAAGCCACCATTTGCCATTTCAATTGTAATCGCAATACCAAAACCCAATCCCGATTGCCAACTTAAGCCCGCACGCCTCCGTCACCGCCATCAATGACTCCATAAAAGCCAAAGCACACACCACGCACACCACACACATAACTTGCTGAAAGGATACTGAACTGGAATGGGGTTTAGGTTCAGGTTTGCGCTTGGGTTTGGGTTCGGGCTGGGACTCTTGGCCAAATGGACCACTGATGAAGCTGGCAAAGCTCATTAACAAAATTAAATTTAGCTCTCTGTCGCGCGCACCCTTTGGCAACGCTCCACTCCGGCTCCGGCTCGCACTCCTTTTAGGCCCGGCCAAAACGGACCACGGAGCATGGCTCAGTGATTCCCGGCGTCCGCAACAAAAATGTAAATTTTATGGAAATGCTGTAAATAGACGCCGGACCAAACCGTACCGAACCGAACCACAACGTGCGGCAACAATGAAATGAATGAAACACAAATACTCGCAGTCAGCCAAGGCCCAGGACAACGCACTCACGCGGCCAGAAATGAAAAAAAGGCCTTCGATTGTGGTTTATTCAGTCACGGAATTTAAAATATTGAGTTTTAAGATACTTTTTCTAAATATTCAATAAGCCTTATTATGACATACAAAAATATATCAGATATAGGGTAATATTATAAAAAACCTAAGCAGCTAGGACTCATTAAGTAATTTATTAGGTTTAGTATTGTTTGCTACAATTAATTTTGCAGAAATAAAAATAAATAAAATAAAACCATTCCAGAAATCCAGAACCCAAGAGCCAAAGGAATCGCTTCTCTTATTATTATATTATCTTTTTCTAAAACATGAAATGAAGCTAAGCTTAAGAAGCCGCAAAGAAAGTATTCTTTTGAGTTTTTGCTTTAGTTTTTGGTTAGGTTTCTAGTTTTGGTTTAATTATTATAAAATATATATTCAAAATACCAAGAGGATGTGTGCATAAAACAGATACTTTGTTTTTAAAGAAGACACTTTAAAATCTTAAAAAGGGAATATCAGAATGTATTGAAATATCGTTAATGTATCGATATTTTCCATGAAATTCTGGTTAATATATTGGATCGATCTTCTTTCCAAAAGTACCTGCTCTATGTTTAATTTAGTATATTTATTTTTGTATTAAAATTTTTAAAGCCAGAGCGACTAAGGCTGAAGGCTATATTATTTTTATTATTATTATTATTATAACCGCAAGTACTGAGTGTGGATTCAATTTCTTTTAAATTAAATATGTTGATATAATAAGATCAAAGTAAAAGGATTTCCCATTTTACCATTTATTAAATCTTAATATTCGGTATTGCCTCTTTTCTCTGAGTGCATAGACCCCTACAGATGAGGAGGAACCGGAGGAATCCTGAGAAACATCTAGTGGTTGCTGGGAAATGGAATTCGCCAGCGGATCGGTTATCTTTGATTGTCGAAGCATTTGGAACTTTGACTTGGCTTATTTTCTAGGTAAATTCTCCCTGGGCCTCCCACCAGGATCTCTGCACACCGCTTTCCACCACTCTTCCTTGACCCAGCAGGGCTTAGGGTGCCTACCAGGGGGAATGGGAATCCCTCGTCTCAGGCTCCCAGTGCTCTGCCCACATTCGATTTGCGGGATCTCAGGTGCTCAAAGCCAACTCGGGTGGTCAAACCACCAGGAGCTGAGCTTCCCGGCCTCCGATGCCAGGCTGGACACAGTCCCAGTGGAAATTCCCTGGTGGAAATTCCCCAGTGGTGCGTGTTCGAGTGAGAAACTTCAAATGGTTTTTTCATGCAGAAGAGACAGCCGGTGTGGGCGAGGATAACTTTATGTATGCGGTTCCATGTTGCCATGTGTGCGGTCTACGGAATTGCAAATTGTTCGAGTATGGAAAATGGAAAATGAAACGAGAGGCGACTGACTGTTAGAAGCCTCTCCTCCTCTTGGGCTTTTGTGTTGCTGCTAGCAACATAGTTTTTGGACCAACAAGGCCTGCTGCTGCTCACCACTTTGCCAACGGTCGGCCACCTTTGACATTCTGAGGTCTGCAATTAAAACAGCATTCATCCGGCCATCCGCCTGTCCGGCCTCATTTTCCAGCTGTTTATGGTCGCCCACGGCCCGGCTGAAATGATTTTCCGAAAGCCCACGGAATCCCAATCCCCAACAATATCCGCACTTGGCTTTTCCTGGGGGGCGTTAGGGGCCAGTGTAAACTTGATTCCGGCTTCTCACTCCGGCACACAAAATGAACTTCCATGTTTTCATAAGAGCTAATTGTGCAGTTCGGGTTGTTGGACATGGTTTTTCCTTTTTCGTTTTCCTGCTCACTCGCCTTGCTGCTGTTTTCTTTTTTTCCACCTGCCCATTTGCCTTTCGATCTTCCTGCACCTCAATTTGGCCCGAGTTCTCGGAGTTATTACATTAAATGAAAGCAACAACCGCAAAAGTATAACTGACCAGCGCCCACCTGGGTCTCTCTATCTCGTCCTGGCCATCATAAGTTTTTTGCCAGGTATTTGAGCTCCTTCAGAGGCACCAGACCACGCTCCGAGTTCGGGCCCAGCTAAGTCCACATCTCAACGGCAAAAGGTGAGTAAATAAATGCAGTGCACACACACACAGAATACGAGTAAGTTAGAACCTAAAAATATACTGAGGAGAATCTCGTGGCTGGAATCGAAACAGCTGCCTTCAAAGCCTTCGAGTGCCTAGCTCCTGGCAAATCGAATTGCCCAGACTCGCTTTATGTGGATTAAGTCAAGCGGCAACACTCGTGAAACTAAAATAGTCTGCAAATAAAAATCAAATTTAAATAAAAGATATTTTAAGCTACGAAATACTATCCAATTGAATGGATAGAGGCAAGTAAATAAGCGGAAATTAAACTGAAATTAAACTCGAATCAAATGCAAATCAAATTTAAATCAAATGCAAATCAAATTCAAATCAAATTGGAATCAAATTCAAATCAAATTAAAATATATTTTCACATTATTCTTTTACTAAATTGTAAATTGTAATTAAAATTCTTCCTATTTCTTCCTGTGCCGGACTCTCAATCTTTACTTCGTCTGTAATTTACATTCAAGTTCTGAGGTCAAAGGGGAAAGTTGAGTACCAATTAAAAGCGCTGACCGACTGAAAACACATCTAACTCCTTGGAGTACAAGAGTTTCGCCAGGAACTGCAATTCACAGCTCCATCTTTAAGTCTTTTTCCTATAATGAGTGTTATTTAACGCAAATGTTCTTTTTAAGGAAACTTCCTGGTGAAGAGAAGACTCTGCTCCCGTCAAGAGCTGGACTCCGTTATGGTCAGCGACCGCAGAGCGTGATGTGGCGGCATCACAACTAATTGCTCGCCATGTGCTTTGAGTCCATAAACTCTCCATAGACATTAACCAGCTGCGAGGGGTGCTTGAGGAGTTAAGGGGGAGATACACACCTCAGTTATATTTATTATACGGTTAACTTTTGATTAACTAGCACTTAAAGTATATTTTAATAATCTATTGAATTCTTAAGAAAAATAATTAAAGCAACTCTATACGCTTTACAGCTCAATCAGTGCTCTTAACAGGCGCTGTTATATTTTTAAATTCAGATTACTAAACCAGCACTTTTAATTAGCTTGTTAATTTTTTACATAGAGTTCAGTACAGAAATAATTCTGATCTTCTCATATCTGGTTTTAGTTTGTAAGGCTGCAGTTAATATTTCTCGCTTAACTTTAACAGTCAGTTAAACTTCAGCTTAAGATTCTCTAAACGATCCCTTAAACTCTTAAGAAGAAACTATGCCTCTATCGTTTTGATTTCAGTCGTTGTCAACAGTAAATCTTTGGTTTATTAACCTACAACTTTAACTAGTTTGTGAACTTGAAAACATTTCGTTAAAGAAACAATTGGATTCCCCCTCGGAGCTGGATTTAAATGCTTTTCATTTCGCTGGCAAATATTTGGCGAGCTGTCCGCTGAGTGTGTGTGTGTGAGTGCGGGTGTGAATGAGCGAGTGTGCCACTGAGTGTGTGCTTGAACGGAGGCAAATAAATCGGATACAGATCCAGATCCACGCTCATATTCACGGCTGGCGTAAATATTTAATGTAATTTATATGCGAAAATTGCAGCACAAAACAGGCTCATAAATTGTTGTTATCAAATTGGAAATGACTTTAAGCCACGCATGCAAATCAATGGCACATACACGGGCCATTTCAATTTCGCACCGCTTTTCATGTCAGGGAGTCAGGGAATCCTGGACTCCATATCCTCATCATTGGGAAAATCCCAACCAATTCGGGATTGCCCTCTGGTCGTTGTTTTTGATTTAGCGCCCATTCGCTACTCAATGACAATAAGTCCCAATTCCAGTCCCATTCTCAGTCCCAGTCCCAGTCTCCATCCCAGTCCCATTCCCAGCCCAAGTCCGTGTCCATTTCCAGTTACATAACTCGCAGCCATAACTGAAAGTGGATTTTTATGGACTCGTCAGGACCTCTGGCCTGCCCCGACCCGCTGACTCTTCCCTGCTGAGTCTTCAATAAAAATAATTCCAAATTTGAGACAACAATAAAAAACGGTTTTTTGGGGGGCAGAAAAAAGTTTTGCCCCGACGCACGCAAGATTGGAAAAGCAGATCCACTCTCCGCCCAGCCTCCTCCTTGACGGACAGGAGGAGTATCAGCTGGTCGATTTGCCGGCAGATTTGTTTCTTTTTTGTTTTTTTTTTTTTTTGATTTCCGTTCAACTTTGCCGCCGCCTTGGCAAAATTGTGAAATTATATAAAAAAATTGGTTTCCATTGTTTTCCCCGCCTCGATATTGATGGCCTGGGGAAGGACCTTTTCCTGCCATAAAACAGCCATAAACGGAGAGAAGCGACGGAAGAGCAAAGTCCTCAATCGAAATGAGTTTGTAGGGAAATTGTAAAACACAACAAATTAAAATGTAGCACACAACAGCTAGAACCAGCTATTGGCAGATCGTCGTGGCAGCAGCAGCTGTCGGTGCCCCCGGAAGGGGTTATGTGCGAGGAGCAGCCCTTGGGGGGGAGGGCTTTGCATTTTAATTGGAAGCAAATAGAAGATACAAGGAGCAAGGAGCCAGAGGAGCTCTCATTTCTCGAAAACCCCAGACGATGCCTAGTTTGAATTTATTGGGAAAATGCAAAGAAAGAAACAAGGAAAACACATAGAAAACACCCAGAAAACCCCTAGTACTTGTCAGCTTGAAAATGCAAAGACTTGGAAAATGTGATGAGAGGAGAGCAACTGAAGAAGTTATGGCTGGGGAAAATTAAAGTTTTTTCGTTTTGGTAATTTCTTGGAACACCTCGCTCTGTTCGTGTGTCTCCCCTTTCCAAATTAAGTTTTTATAGCCAAGCTGCCTCATCAATCCTGTGCAAGCTGCTTATTAAAGTTGCACATGACAGTGCCATTTCCCTGTGAAAACTTGATTCCGCATGCAGAAGAGAGTGTCGCAGAAAGTTGAAATGAAAAGCTGGGAACTGGTACTCCTAGGTGCTCCTAGGACACCATTGTCCTCGAATCACAGGCCTGGACACGGTCTAAGATTTGGCAGGAATATAAAGTGAGATGGAGTGAATATTGCAGCCGTGACCTGGGCAATAACATTTGCTCTACCTTCCCCCCAGGAGTGACTCTACTTCTCACTATCCCCACAATCTGTGGCAGGTATCCAGGACTTGTTTGGTTATAAACCAGAAGCTGCCTTTGTCCAGGGGCTACTTTAAAAAACACGCCATAATTGTTGCCATGGCAAAAGTTGTATTTTCTCTTTTGTTTTGCGAAATAAATTAAGGTACAACACCACACAGGCGAAGGACAGCTGGGAGAGGTTCCTGGATGTTCCTGCATTCTGCCACATGTTGCATATAAGCCAGGCTCCTGGCCTGTCAACGCAGGCTGAAAGTGTGGCAAAAAAAGGTGCGAACTGGAGCTGAGAAATCACCCCTCATTTGTATTCCTTTTGTGGCCCCCTTAAGATGCCACGCCCAACCATTAATTCAGCTCAAAGTAGATTTCATTTGCGGGCCCCAAAGAGAAATAACTTACATGGTGGCTCTGGGGGGGAGGTTTGGTTGATGGAAGTGGGTTTTAAATATCATTTTAATTTTTTTGCTGCTTGCTTTTAAGTCATAATCATGACAAATATGCTTTGCAGGATCAATTAGGGGGGAGGAGGAGCGTTTAAAAGTTGATGATTTTCAAAGCCATTTACACTTCACCATTGGCCAGAGGTGTATGCAAATTTTCCACAGGAAAAACAATGTTTTATTGCCGTTTAGTTTTTTCCGGAGTTGCCAGCATTTAAATAATTGAAAATCAATAGCTATATGTAATCATTACGCTTTTTCCAGCCATGAGGTTTTATGCCAATGCCATAAAGTGTCAAAGATGGCCCAGATAGGACTTGGCTTTATTATGATGGTGTGCCCGAGTTGAGTCTCAGTTGGGTTCCCAACTTCGAGCGTTAATAAGCCGGCTTATGGCAACCTTGAGGCTAGTTTTTATATCGTTCCATTTACATTCTTGTGCCACAATTATGTTGGCCCCGTTAGCTGTGTGCATGCTCATTACGGCCAAGGAGCTGAACCTCCTTTCCACCCCCTTGAAACATGTTGCAGTTTCCACCAGCTTCTCCTCCTCCCGCTTGCCTAATTAATGGCGCTCTCTGATTTTGGTTACCAAGAAACCGAAAAACAAAAAGGAGCAAGCAAAAAAAAAAGAGAAGAAAACTCAAAGGACCCTAGTATCCTTAGCCACGGAAAGCGGCGACAAATGGCAAAAACAAAAAAATAAAGCACAGCGACTCTGGCAAAAATTCAATTAATCATTAATTTGCTGAGCTGTCAGCGGCCAGGATATCTCGACAGCTGGATAGCAGGATAGCTAAAGAGAGCTGAACGCCGGGAGAGAGAGAGTCGCCCAGGTCAGGGTTCAAGGCCAGCTTGGAGCCAGGCAACAAGTGCAGTCTCGGCTAGGGGATTTCCCTCTCCCAATATCAGCTGGTTTGCTTTGAAAACTGAGCTATCATTGGGTAAGCTTCCATATCTTAATCGTTTTTTATAAGGTTTTTTTCTGGTATTAGTTTAGTTCTACTTTAGTTCCCTACTTCTTTAACTTATTTCTAAGCACTTGACAAATCTCTGTCTATATATAAACATAGCTCTCTCTCTCTTTCTAGAAATATGTAGGTATATATAAACCCCTTCTATCCAAAAATATAAACTTGTAAACTGGCAAAACAAATATATAAAGAAAGCAAGTGGTATAAATACTAATTGCTCTTCAGGTTTTGACCTTTTTACCTTTTCCGGCAGCACATAATATGTGAGCCCCACTTGGAGAGGCAGCTCAAGGAGCAGGTTCCTGGAAGCAGGTTTCTTGGAGCAGCTTAAAGGCAACTCCTTAACCCACCCACTCAGCACAGCAGTTCCGGCCCCTGGTTAGTTCCAATTAAAATACAGCTTTTCCAAAAGTATTTTCGAACCAAATTCGAATCTTACCACCGGTCGCAGCTTTGCATAGGTAATTGCAATTACCAGCGAATTGGCCACAAAATGCATCATAATTGCAGCCATAAATCAGAATTCTCCACTTGGTCAAAGTCCGAGAGAAGCTGCAGGACGAGCGGCACCTAGACGTGGGCGATGATGATGATGGCCATAAATTGGGGCGACAGCTTGGCCAGCTCCAAGCGATGACATTTACAGATTTATGAGCAAGACGAGATGCCGTGCAACAGATGCGAAAACGAGGCCAGCAGGAAGATGAAGATGAAGGAGGAGATGGATGAGGGGATGGAGATGGAGGCGGACATGGAGATGGAGATGGAGATGGAGGTGGCTTTCAAGACAACGACAAGTGTTTGCCCAACAAATTGGCATGTGTGCGTGGAGCCCTCAACTTGTTTGCAAGCCATTGTTATTATGTTGTTAATAAGTTAGTGCGGGGGCGTTCGACTCGAACTCCGCTCGAGAGGATGAATGCCAGCCAGCCAGGCACTTGGGGGCAGGCCCGGGCCCTATGCTGGTGGCAGCAGTTCCGGCAGCCCCGAAAACAAACTTGCAGCTAGACAAACAACATTATCCGCGGAGTCGAGGCGGCGCAGGAAACGGAAACAAGTCATGAAAGTGCAAGCAGTGGGTAGAGGAGTGGGAATGGGAGAAGGGAAAAAGGGGAAAGGGAGCAGGAGCAGAAGGAGGAGCAGCACCACGACGTGGCACAATGAAAACGCTACGTGACGTTGCATAGCGGAATGATTTTTGCAATATTGCGATGTTTAAAAGCAATTCCCGACTACTTAGAAACAGCTATTGAAGGCTCCAAGCTGCTCAGGCTTTCGTCTCCGTCTCTTTCCCCCGCTCCATCACTATCCCCGAATCGATTATGATGCCGCTGTATGCATATGGAAATTTTTGCGCCGCTAAAGAGCAGCTTGCCCGCAGCTTAATTTGCCTGAAGGAAGGAAAAATTAAAAAAAAAAAGGCGGCTCTCAAGACCCCCTCAAGGACATGGTTGCTCATAAACGATGCGCGAGGATAATTAGTACGTCATTGCGAATGCACTTTGATTAAATAAGCAAATTAATGCCATGCCCCACCAGTGTTCAAAGTCCATCAAAGTTACCACCACTTCCACCACTTCCACCTGTTCCACCTTTGGACACTTTTCGGAACTGGAGCGAAATGAAGTGCCCGAGGCTGATGGGGATGCCTGATATGCTGATGAGCATTTGTGGCAGGTGTCAGGGCTATGTCACAGGGCAGTGCACTCGGAGAAAAATATGTGTTATATAAAAATATTATATAGTGATGTCTGTTCTTATGAGCGTTATGCATCTTATGTCTTTTCTTCGATTTTTTTGCTAATATATATAATTATACTAATATTTCCTAAGCTTTTCTCCAGCGTTATGCATCTTATCCTCTTTTTTACAAGTTTGTTTGAGAGTTAATTATAATTCTTTGATATTGTCTCAAATTTGTATGCGCGTTATGCATCTTTTACTTGTTTTCTTTACCTTTTTCTAAATATTTTAGGAGCATAAGGCATCTTCTTCTCATACTCTCCCCTAGCTTTTTCTCTCTGTGTGGCCAGAGGGTGCCATCAGAGATATTTCGATCACCGGTCCGGTGCGGCCCGGTCCGGTCCGGTCTCTTATCCTAGCTGGAGACACAATTAATGTCCGCCAGGCGTGCGTTTTCTATCAGCCGGACGCCGAGGCTTCTCCCGGGCGAAGCCCTTGAGTTTAAATGCGTTTTTAAAGAGAGAGAGGAGCGGAGGAGGGTAAGGGTGTGCGGGTGTGCCGTATGTGTGGGCATATTTAATCTTTTGAACCCTCGAGGAACCCAAAACGACAGTCGTTAGTTGGGTACTCGTGCTCGTCCTCGCTGGCGAAGGATGCGGGATGCGGGCAGGGACATAAAAATACAACTACGACCAGGCGACAAATATGTGAAGTGGCCCAAGGATGCGATGCACACTGGCAGCGCTACAAAAAAGGAATATGATTTAAGCCATAAATACGCGCGGAAATTGTGCGTAAAATCGATGGAAGACAGTTTCCGTAAGTGGAAAGCCGATGTGCATAAGCGTGCAATCAAAAATACTTAGTACGGTCAAGGAGGAGGGAGGAGATGCCACTCCTGGATAATCTACGCT
>JAEIHY010020127.1:6102-17443 GCA_018904565.1 Drosophila tsacasi | reverse complement strand
GCTAAATGACTTCCGTTTTCTTAACCCTCTCACACTCGTTTTGCTTTGTCAAAAATTTTTATAGGTTTGTTCAGCAGCAACTGACTGACTGACGACGACTGGAATTGCCTCTAGAGGGGATTACATACAATTATTTTAGGTCTACAATTAGGATGGGTGCCTTTCCTTCACACAGGGGGAATCGTAGAGAGCGACATTAGTTGGGGGGTTTCTAAGTAACACAGCAGTAGAGATGAGGGAAAGACATGAATCAAGCATTACTCCTTGGAAAATCCCTTGTTTTTAGTGAAGCTTTTCAATTACAACTTTGGGCGAAGGAGCAGCTCTTTGGAAAGTTTATGTAAATGCATTTTGAAACGGAAACGTAAGCTATATTTATAAGTTTTCTCGTCTATGCCTTAAGATACGTTCACTGTTTTAGCATTTTACAAGTTTTTAAATTATACAGACAACCCATCCCGCACAAATATATATGAAGATATATCGTTTATATATCGTTTCAGGAATCCGAGGCAGGGATGTTCTCGTGTTCGTTGAGGAACTCACAGCAGATTTTTTTTGTTGGATCCAGATCCAATCCAAGATCTTAGAACTGCTCGGCCATTAGGAGGACGACGGAGGCTGTCCAGCCGGTGAAGGGATTACAGCCCTTACCCTCGCCAGTGGTGTCGTCGTACTGCTCCCACAGGTAGCCGCTGCGTTGATACTGCCTGAAGATGTTGCCCACCAGATTGTCACGTAGCTCGGCGTAGATCTCGCGCGCCAACGCAGCATTCGGCCCCTCGATCTTGCCATAATGATGCAGGGCCTTGGCCGCCAAATAGTTGATATTTATCCAGATGGCGCCGCGCCAATACGGCGGATCGTGCTCGGTGTTCCGCTTCATATAGAGCGGCGACCGCTTGGACAGCGAACGCAGGCCATAGTTGGTCCACAGTTGCTCCGGGTCCCGCAGATCGTGCAGCATCTTCGTTAAGTACGGTGAGTCGGGCTCCAGCTGCTCCAGCAGCAGCGGGAAGAGACTCACGTAGCCGAAGGAGCTGTCCACAAACTGGTAGCTGGGCTCCTCCAGCGTAACTCGCTTCATCTCGGGCTGCGGCTGGTACTGCTGCTGGTGGCGATGTTGCTGCTGCTGCTGCGGCGCCAGGGCCGGTGGTCGCTTCAGCTTCACCTGATCCGTGTGCAGTCCCCAGTCCGCGTACTGTTCGCTATACGGCGCCAAATGCAGCCGGTTGAGCTCCCCATTGTTGGTCAGAAAGGAAGCCGTCTCATAGTACTTGACATCGTCCTTTCCCAGAATGGTGGACAGCTCGGCCATGACGCTGGCCGCCAGAGCGATCCAGCAGCGCAGATCCACGTGCCGCTCCCTGTCGGTGGGATGCGAGGCTCGCGGATAATCGTCGAGGCCCGAGGACAGACTCTTGGGGTTCAGCTCGCGCGCTGTGGTGGCATTCCGACCGCGCCACAGGTAAGTGCCCAGCACTTCCCCTGAAATGGAGATAATATTAAATGATGATATGATCGGAGGAAGATCGTCGGCTAACTCTTACCCTTCTGCGTGGTGTTGTACCAGTTGAACCAGGCCTGCATCCGGGGATACAGGCGCTCCAGCGTGGCCAGTCTTCCGTTCTGCGACAATTCGGCCCGGTGGCTAGTCAGGAGCTTCCTTAGCGTCAGGAAAAACGTTGGTGGATTGGCATTGCTGTTGCGCTGGGTGACAAACTCCTCGGGCACCTTGGCCAGCGCCTCCACGCCCAGGATCTGCTCCCTGGGTATCCAGCCCTCCACGTTCAAGAGGTCAAACCAATGGCACAGAATGTCCAGCTCGATGTCGATGTCCCAGGCGCTGATCAACAGCCCGTGGAAGCCCTCGTCCCAGAGGAAGCCGCGTGGAAAGAAGCTCCGCGACGGCACAGCTGTATACAGCGGAGCCTTCCAATACGGCACCGGGCTCTTGGTGTGCACCGATTGCACCCGGCTGGAGCCGTAGAAGTAACCAATGCCGCCCAGCATGTTGCTCATTGCGTTCCGGGCGAAGCGCACCTCGTCCGGCGAGTGGCCCTTCTTCTTCAGCTGGAAACGATCCTCGAAGCGCCTCTCGAACTCGGATATCTTGGCCTGCAGCGATTCCTGGTAGGCCCTGCCCGTCGGTGGCTTCGGTATCGACTGACCCAGCGAGAAGCCCGACGTCGACTGGTAGGTTATGTCCAGCGTGAAGTCCACCTCCGCCGTGATCTGTATGGCTATAAAGTTCGGCTCCGGATTGTTGGAGGGCAGACCGTTCTGGGAGACTATTTCGCCGGGCAGGCCTATGAAACGGTTGCCCCGCTTGTCGGCAAAGGCGCGAAAGTGCGAGAAGAGCGTGTCCTTGAGCTTGCCCAGCGATGGGGCCACGGTGCTCAGGTATGACTTGTGCAGGATCTTGCCTTTGACCGCATGGAATCGCACCTGGAACTCGCCAAGGCCCTGCGTCTCACCGTAGACACCCGGCTCGGGGCTCTTGTCGTCCGAAACGTACTTGATGTGGCCATTGGTGCGCTCGTCGAGGGCCACATACCAGATCAGCGAGATGCTCTTGTCCCATGCCCGTGTGGTGTTCCGCACCGAGATCCGGGCCGTCCAATCGCCGCCATACTGCTTGCCCTCCGGATACTTGACAAACGAGGTCTTCAGCTCGAAGGGCAAGTCCTGGATTTCCTGGACGCCAAAGCTCCGGCCATCGTGATGCGTCCAGCCGTACGAGTCCAGCTTGTCGCCTTGCTCGCACCAGTGCCGGATGCCCTGGCCGCCGGGGCCCAGGTTGCTGGGCGTATACCACATTAGGCCCATGACCAGCGAATGGGGATCGCGTGTCTTCATCCCGAAGTAGTTGAGCGGCCGGTAGGTGCCCCAGTATCGATCCAGCTGATCCAGGCCCGTCAGCACCACCATCTTCTGGTGGTCGAACGGCGTGTTCACCCGCGTCTCCAGGTAGCCCAGGTAGCCGAAGTACGAGGCGATGCCCAGGCACATGCAGCCAATGAGCGTCTTCCACTTGTCCAGCATCAGGTTCGAGGAGGACAGGCTGAATCTCGTGCTGCGCTTTTGTTTGGAACTCGAAGCCGCTGCTGCAGCCGCCGCCGCCGCTGCTGCTGCTTGCGCCGACCCGGCTGACGAGGACTGTGCCGCGCTGGAGGAGCTGCCGCCTGCATTCCTAGCCATTGTCCGCTCGCTGTGCCCTTTGGTCGTCTTTTCTGATGATTTGCTATGGGCCTTCCAGCTGCATTTAATTCTCGGAGAAGAAACACGAATAGGAATTGTTTTTTCTTTTTCTTTTGCTCCGCGCGCAGTGGTGCCAGACGTGTCGATGGCCACGTAAATTGTTTACAGTAATCGATAATTCTGAGTACCGACAATCGACAATTTAAAAAGTATTATAAAATACGATTATTTAGCAGACTTTAGGTAGGTAAAACATTTATTAATTTGAAAAGTACACCTTTAATTTTTAACAGCCACTGCATCCGTGTCAATTAACCAAAACTCCTCTGGTAACCAGCCCAACTCCCAGTCATTGGTCTTCGACTTATCGCTGGCATATTGGAGTTGGTTCCAAAACCTAGCACCATAATTATTAGCATTAAGGCTCATATAACTCTGGTCGGGACTGACAGGAGGAGGGACAGGCATCTGGATCTCCATGATGCTATTGGTATCACATCTAATATTGGAATCAGATCTAATCGCTCGAGGCAGATTGGTCATTGGCAAAGACACAATCGATTCATTCTCATCGTTCGAGGAACAGGATTCCGAAACATTGACAATGTAGCTGACGGGCTCCACCTGTACTTGTTGAAGGACCTTGGGTTTTCCCGTAGATGATCGAATGACCGGGGAATGGCTCCCAATCCTGGGTCGCTTTGCAGGTTGGCCGCCCGCGACCCATTTCTTGCTGGGGCTAATGGGTGTCAGCGGTGTGGCCAAGCGTCCGTTAACGTAGTAGTTGTCCGGCTTGGCAAATATGCCCGCTAAATATTTGAACATTTTTCGGCTTCACTTACAATTTATAGAATAATTATAAAAAACTGATTGGAGACATGTCCCAAAAACTATCTTTTGACGTATTTTGCTAGGTATTAATATTAAAATTTATATAGGGTAAAATCCTTATTTGAAATAGAGCGCCCAATCGACATTTAAAAGGTGGTTATTTAACTTTGTGACGTCACTCTGGCTTACTGAGTTACATGAAAGGGAAAGGGATAAATGAATTAAAATAAAAATGCATCACACAAATAAAGTTTCTGTGTGTGTCAACGGACTGGAAAACTGTGCGATTTCTGATATAATATTTTCCATTACGTCAAAGAAACGCAGATAACATACGTCACCTTCTCACAAAAAGTGTCGCGGCGCTGCCACACTTTCAAGAACGAAACTAAGCGCTATGGCTATTTTAGCACTTTTTCATACACGTGTCATTTATTTTGATTCCGTTTATTTACATTTTTACAATAAATATATCGGGAGATATTTTCCTTCGCATCGGATAATGAACGTCAGCGAGGACTTTAAGCCGGTGCCCACAAAGGCAGCACTGGCGTTGCAAAAGAAACAACAGGCCAACAGCGATTTCAAGGCTCTGGTGTTTCAGGAACCACAATATCAACCGAAATCTAAATCGGAATCTAAGGCACTGGAGCAGGAGGGTTCGCAAGAAAGGACCGCTCACAAGATCAAGGAAGCCGGAATGGAGTTGAATCCTGAGTTCGACATAAAAAGGGCACGCCACGAGATCCTGAACTTTGCCACAAAGAATCAGCGCGTCATCAAGAACAAGCGCAAAATGGAGATGTTCCAGCTGGCCAAGCTGGGAGCTAAGCCACTGAAGAAGCCGGCGCGGAACTACAAGGAGCTGAAGGACGAGCGCCAGCGTCTGCATAACATCCGCGAGGAGCGCAAGAAGTTCCATCAGCTGGGCAAAAACCAAGCCGGTGCCGCGAGCGTCAAGTGCCGGACCAAAACACAAAAGGATCGCAACCAAAAGAAGCGTGCGCCCGTCTCCGCCATCGACCAGCACTACGGAAAGGCTCAGCCGAAGTTCAAGGCGAGAAAGTAGATTGTGCCACGAACATCATTTTACAAATAAACTTAATTTAGTTAAACCTTAAGAATAATGTTTATATATGGGTGATGGTGCCAATGTCGGACTATGGAGAATACAAATATCATCGATATGCATATTTGGCACGGATTTCGCCTTGATTTGCTTATTAAATAACATTTAGGATGGGTTATTATAATAATTTTAAATTATTTAAAGATACAAAACTATCAAAACGAAACAGTGTGGTCATACAGTGTTTGGGTATTTGTCCTAAAATTTATTAAATTAATTAATGAACTCTCCAGGGCAGTTGACAGCTTTACTTTCTTTTTAAATAATGTAGTGGGTAAAACTACCCGTTCAAGCACAATTCCTGAGTAAAAATTAAATAAACCATTTTAGCCCTTAAAATGCCAATTCAATTTACCAGCCATATGGCAACGCGGACTCAATTAAAACATTGCCAGATTATCTTCCGATAAACGGACTTTCAGCGCTGCTCAGCACTGGTACATTGTTGATACGATTACGTGAATAATTTTTGCAAAGCGAATTAAACTGCTTCAAATAATATCCAGCCCAGGATGTTCTCCCCCTCGCGCGCCCTTCGTCCGGCCCTGAGCCGCTGCTACACCCAGATCAAGGGCGGACCCGTATCCGGCGGGAGCAGCAGCGCCAGTCGCGGAGCCAGTGCACCAGCATCCGGATCTGGAAGCCCACCATCCGTCACAGGACTGACCAGCAACTGCGTGAAGCCCTCCTCTGGACCGGTGGGGCCCGGTGCCTCCATATCCGGGGAATATAAGGTTCCAGAGTACTACTGTTTTAACCGTTTTAGCTACGCCGAGGCGGAGGTGGAGATGGCTAAGTACCGCTGCCCGCAGCCGTCGGCGGTGAGGAAGTAGGCCAAACAAATTATTGTTAATGTAAAATAAAACCAAATCAGAGTCGGGCTGTTCATAACAAAATAAACCTCATTTTATTGTCTGGAGTGGGAGAGGGGTTGAAAACCCAGTGTGACCTCTGCTGCAACAATTTGGTATTTTAGTTCCTGACGTTGGGCAACACTGCCCTCCGCTCTCTGCTCACCTCTCCGCAGTTTCAGTTTTACCCAAGAGCAAGCAAATTGGAGCGCGCGAAGCCTATACTTAATTTTAGTGAAAACGATTAACTGGCGCCTGAATCACATCAATAACAGTAGCAAACAACGCCAAGCTAAGCGTTAAAGTGCAATATTAACGAGGCAAGAACCAAAAACAGAAGAAAAAACCAACAAAACACAGGGCCACTGGCGATTGTGTGTGTGTGGTACAGTTGGGTAGAAAAACATCGCCGTTGCTGGGTTGCCACCTGGTTGTCGGCTCTCCATCAATTGGTGCCACCACTTCTCAGCCTCTGCAGTTGTGCATCTTTCCGATTTTTTTTTAATCTTCACAAGGAATTTCTCCGCGCACCAATAAAACAAAAAAATTGTCGACATCAGTTGTGAACTGCAAGCGTAGTCCGTTTGCTGCCCCCCCCCCGAACGCAGTTTAAAATATTAAACGGCAGTGTGCGTGCATTGCAGCAGCGCAGGCAGAGAGCGAGCGGACAAAATAGAGAGCGCGTTGTGAAAGTGCCTGGCGAAAGGAATCACATTATTTGTGAAAAAACAAACTCCCGAGAAAATGTAAAGCTATTTTAGCTAAGGTAAGTAAAGTGGTCGTTGATCGGGCCTGGCCGATATATCTGCCGATTCTTCGTGTTTTCAGTTGTTGCTCCGCCATACATTCACATGTATGTATATATATGTACGTATGTGCTCGGCTGGCGCGCGAAAAAGTGACGAAAATAGGCGCCAGAGTTGCCAGAGCTGCGTACATACACACACACACACATACGTGCATCCATTGAAATACAGTAAAAATACAGCACTGCAAAACCGTAAATTGAAATACTAGAAGAGTCATGAGTTAAATAATAATTGTGCTATTATCGATTGTCATTAAATCGAAGGGAATTAATTACTTTGCGACAGCGACAGTGCGAAGCGGTTGAGTCGGATTAAATGGTTTCATGTTTGTATGTATGCCGCATAGCTTCCCATAGCGGCCAATGCCCACTGTCTTCATATATGGTCACAGATTATAACGATCTATTTTGTTTTTTGTATTTTTTCGGTTTCCGCTGCAGGCTAACTCCATGAAAGATGCGAGCTGGAAAAAAGCAAGTAGTTGAAAGCGGAAAGACACGTCCTTGCATCGTCTACCTGAAGAATCTGCGCGAGGAGCCAGAGCCCGCCGGCGGCAGACTGAGAAAGCGGGATCCGCGGGAGCTGCAGCTCCAGCAAAAACGGGAACAGGCGTTGCGAGAGACACCGCGTCGAGCCGTACGTTCTGAACCAGTAGCAGCTATTCAGAAGAAGCCATTGGCCCGCACGCGGCAAGCAGTGGCCGCCAAATCTCCGGCAGCAGCTGTCGAAAGTCCCTCGCCGCCAAAGGTCACCAGGGCTGCGGCAGCGACGACGCCCGCCGCCGTCATGGCAAAGCGACGCAGCACGTTGGTGCTGGGTAATTCGCATCAGAAGTTGACGGGCATCGGTCCACGACGCGGAACCCAAACGGAGACGCACGTCACTCCGAAGATGTTTAAGCAGACGGTGGCCAAGCATTTGACGCCCAGTAGTCCGCCGCCGACCATTGCCGCCAGCCGCTCCAGGCGCTCCATCAAGCCGAATCCCAAGTACGCTAGCGAGGATCTGGTCACGCCCAAGTACATGTCCTCTCTGGGCGGCGACACCAGTCCGGTCTCTGGCTCTTCACGCCACCGGTCGCAGGCCAAGTCGATGTACGTCGAAATGAACGACTTGGACCTGGACTTGGATGAGGACGAGGACGATGACGATGAGCTGGCGGATGCCGCATTCAATCCGCAATTGCACAAGTCCGACGAGGACGACGACGAGGAGTTTATCAGCGATGGGGAGTTCGAGCAGGAGTTGCGTCTCGAGAAGCAGCCGGTGGTGAAGCGCGGACGTGGACGTCCACCAAAGGCCAATAATGCGAAGACGGCCGCTTCAAACCGAGTATTCCAAAAATTGGAAGTTAACTCGGGCCAGGGACGCACCGCTCCCGCCACCACTATGCAGCAGCTGCGTCGCACCTTGACCGGGACAACGGCCCGGAATAATGCCAGCATGATGGCCGATGGAGGAGCTAAACGCAAGCTGGATGTCAGCGAAAGTGAGAGTCCCGTGGCTCGCAAGCGTCTGGTCATTTCCTCGGCCAGTGGCACCGGCCAACGCGGTGTGCCGGTGGTTAATGGCGCCACCAAGAGGAGTATAACGCCCAGTACTCATGCCACCATCTCAAGGGCCAAGGTAGGCGGCGGCGCCAGCAACACGTCGCGGATGCTACAACAGCGAACGGCGGCTGATCTGCTCTTCAAGGTTAATCCCTCCACGCCCACTACAAACACGAATTCCAGCACGCGTTCCACAAGAGGCGCAGCCGGTGGCGGATCAGCAGCAGACGCTTCCAGCGAAGCTTCACCGAAATCAGAGTCTGAGGCCACGTTCACCATAGTCAACATAGACGACATTATGAACCAGGACGATGTGCTGATCAGCAGAGCCAACACTGCCCTTGCTGCGGCAGCCGCCAGAGCGGGCGGTGCTAACAAAAAACTCGCCAAGGGCAGGCTCCGCATGAAAGACATCCTCTCCACCAGCGACACAATCGGAGCGGCGTTGGAAAAGAAGCTGTCCATGGAGAAATCGCCGGTGTCGAACAGCAGCAGCAGCAGTCAGGCGGCCAAGCGATTAAAGATCCTGGCAAGCAATAGCAACAGCAGCGGGAATGCCACCAAGCCAAGAACTGCCAGCCAGGCGTCACCGCAACCCGCTGCGGGCTCCAAGCCCCGGCCACGCATACTCAACACGGAGATGGGCAAAAAGACGCAGCCGATGAAGCCGCTAATGAGCATGGGCAAGGAGCTGTGCCCCACGGACGTGGACACTGAGGAGGACGATCCCGATCCAGACGTGGACTTGGATCTCGACCTCGAATTCGATGAGCCACCCGCATCGATTGTAACCAGAAGCACTCCAGGAAACGCGGCAGCGCCCAACAAGTGGATCAGCACCAGTCGCCGCAAAGTGCTCGCCACGACGGCCTCCACGGCCAATGCCCGGGCAGAGAAGAGAGTGAGCAAGCTAACCGATACCCACGATGAGCCGGCAGTGTTCAAGAAGCCCGGCGGAAGTCCGCAGCTTCGCAGCAAGGAGAACCAGCAGCAGCAGGAGCAACGCGACGCGATGGAGGAGGCGTCACCGAAAAAGGACACCGCCTACCCTGCTGCCGCGGGACAAGCGTCCAGCCCCGCATCCACGGCAGTCCACGGCAGCCCGCCAAAATATTTCCCCCCTGAGACAACCATCTTCTCGGAAGAGGAGGGGCGCTTGGTGAAGAAGATCACGTGCTACGAGACGTGGCATGTGATCAACTTGCCAGCGGAGCCACACAGCTCGGTGTTGTTCTCACCACGACAGCAGCGCACCTGCCTGGACTTTCCGCTGGTCACGCTGGCCAATGTGGCCGCCAATGTCCAATTGCCCTCATCCAACTGGACCAGCAAGATTACCCTGTACAGGGTCTCGCCCACCATATTGGCGCGCCAATCAATGATCTTATTCACCGGCGATCTGAATTCCTTCAAGATAGACGAGGCGGATCGCCACAAGTACCAGCCGTCGTGTGTCCTGTTTCGTCGCACGGCGGTGGACAGGACCAAGTGCCGTGTGCCCTACGACCGCGCCATCATTTTCAAGAACAATTGCTACTACGCCAACATCGATGGCAAGCAGGTGAATATGCTGGGTGCCCCGGAAGCGGTGGAGAGCATCAATGAGGTGGAGATATTGCTGGACATTGTCGATCGGCTGACGCTCAATAGCCACCTGGTGGAGCAGGTCGGCACAAAGTGAGGTGTGGAAAGGACAATTAGGAATCGTGTAGGACATACTGTAAAAAATAATTCACTCACACTCACACCCCCACACACAAACACACACAAACACACACAGAGACACACGAAAATATGGACACACTCTTTGTTTCATGCGTGAGTATGAACCACAAACGGAAACTGTAAACGTTTGCCCCCCCACTTTTTTTTTGTAAAACCATTAACTTAGTTTTAAAGCTTAGACTAGCGTAATTATCTTTATAAACATATACATATTCTAATATTGTAACGGACATATATTCACATATGCGTCCATACTTACATACGGTTAAATATGTATGTATGTGCTCAGTAAGGAATACTTTTAATCGGCCGTTGGAATCGGAGTCTCGGAACTTGGACACGAGGATCGGATCACACACGCGCGCTGTAGGACTAGGAGGAGGAGGAGGATGCAGGCTATCTGCGCTGTCCGGAATTATTGTTCGATTAAATTATGTTCGATTAAAGACCGACCCTTACACCACCCACAATAAATAAATAAATACATAAATATCCAATCCCTCTTTTTTAAACTGGCAATTAATTATTTACATCGTAGTTCATTTAAACATGTTACAGTAACCAGGCGATCATGCAAACAATGTGTTTAACGCTTAAGAATTGAAGACTAGTGTCTAAGCGAAGTGTACATTTTAAAAGGCCCCATTTACAACATAAATAAATAAAAGAAAAAACGAATTCAAGCAGCGCGACGAGTTTTTGAATTGAACATATCTTGCAGAGAGCTATAAATAAAACATTTTAATGGGTGGAGCGGGGAATAGAGATGCAAATGAAGTCGAGTTTGTTATCTCGGGTTTAATAGGGAAGAGATAAAGATTTGAGGAGCGAAGGGAAACTCGCTTTGGGTTTGCCCTTCATCTTAAGCCTTGAAGAATTATTCAAAACTTGACATTATGTACCACAAGAATTACAAAGAGATCATTGTTTTCAGATGGTGTGATTTTTTCTGATATATATATATGTATATATGTATTTGCTATATGAACCGAAGGAAGAGAATGTTACAGTCATTGAGCAAAGATCTGTATGTTCTCTAGAATAATTTGAGAATATAAATTTATTAACAAATTTTGTTGTAAGAAGTTAGGTTAGTGAATTTAAAATTTGTTTTCTTGTTATATTTATACCCTTGCAGGGTATAATAATTGTACTCAGAAGTTTGCAACGCAGTGAAGGAGATATTTTCCGACCCTATGAAGTATATAAATTCTTGATCAGCATCAACAGCCGAGTCGATCTAGC
>JAEIHY010020125.1:14789-97379 GCA_018904565.1 Drosophila tsacasi | reverse complement strand
GAAACATCGATGTTGGCGGACATCGATGTTTTCGATGTTTTTGGCGAAAAACATCGATGACATCGATGTTGACATCGATGTTTCTCCACCTCTACTCTAAGTTCAAAATTTCATTCGAACGTGACGGGACGTGTTCGGCGGCTATGCGGGTATTTTTAATCTAAGCCATCAATCCACAGCTACAGTGCACATAATTGATCGGAAAGTCGACGCAATATTTGTAAACGCGAACTCAACCGCTGGCATTGTAGTAAAAATTGCAAAAAGGTAATTTCGCAAAGGAAAAGTCGAACAAGCAAAAACAAATTCAAACAAACTCAAAAGGAAATGAATGTGAAAAAAAATCGATTATCCAATCTGTGTGCGCGTGTGTGTGTGCGCGAGCCCGAGCGCTGTGTGTGTATGCGTGTGCGATTGTGTTTGTTTAAACCACGGGATTTTTATGCCCAAATCGAATAACGAAAATTTAGCACAATGTGCAATAAAGGCCAATTTAACTAATTTAAAGTGTGCGAAATGTAGAAAAGTGCCTGCGAAGAGAGCGCCAAAGCGAGATTGCAAAAATAAAACCAGAAGCGCACACGCACACACAGACCGACAGTGGCACTCGCTCACCTACACAAGCGAACAGTGCAAAGTCAAAGCGTTCAAAAATAAAAAGAAAATCAAGAAAAAGAAACAAAAACAAAAGCAAAAGGCAACAAGACGGTGCCAAAAGTATTTAATAATTTAAATAGACAGAAGTCTTAGTGGGACGTGAGAAAGAAGAAGAAGCAACAAATATGCGTGTGCGGGTGTAGCAGTGTGTGCGCGGCAGTGCGTGAGAGTGAGCGAGCTGGCACTACATCAGCTGTTTGACACTTGACACGATCGAAAGTCGCTTCCTCTCTTTCTCTGGCTCTGCTCTCCGTTCTCTCTGGCTCTTCTTCACCCCTTTTAAATTCGAGTTTATCTGTGATTTCGTTTGGTTTATTTATTCAGTGATTATGAGCAGCAGCTTTCGGCAAAAAGTGCCAACAAAGCGCTGGAAAGAACAAAACAGACTGCGTACAGTTTAAGAGTGAAAAATATAAATTCAATTAATTAGCACGCACACACACACGCACGCACGATATAAAGATAAATTACGATAACTGGACTCTTTATTTTTAGCCAAATTCCTTTTGCTAATTTGTGCCGTTCTCTCTCTCTTTTCCTCTCTTTCGTTTCTCTTTGCAGCTTCTCGAATCGCGAGCGTATAAGAAACCTAAAAAAAGTGTTAAACCAAATGTTAGTCTAAGCCTAAAGTGTAAACTAGTTTTAACGAAAAAAAGAAACCATTTACAAAAATAAACCGCAAACGTGTTAAACTTAGCGAAACCAGAATTTAAACGCGTCTAAAAACCAAACGCTTCCAGAAAACCTCAACAAAGAATTAACCCAACAAGCGAGAAAGAGAGAGCTCCATCGTGTAGCTCTCCCTTAGGCCCAGCAGGACCGCCATTTCATCCGCTCCGGTTACCCGTAACTCGGCAAAATAGCTAAGTCCATTTTGCAGTTCCTCAAAAAGAAAAAGTCCCATCATAGTAGTTCCCAATCCGGCGAGGGCAAGCTACAGGCGCAGTCCAGTTGCGAGGAGGAGGGCGGAGCGGCAGCGGGAGGAGCCGGAGGAGGAGCCGCAGCGGACCAGGCTACTAGTAGCAGCAGCAGCAGCGGCCCGTCGCCAGCAGCCGCCGCCGCCAAGAGCACGCCCTCCGCCGCCACTAGCACCACGACCGGTTCCGGCTCGGGAGCGGCAGCGGAAGCGACAGGAGCATCAGGGGGTGCATCCGGAGGAGCAGCAGCATCTGCAACAGGAGCTAGCGGTGAGGATAACGCTCAAGTGTCGGCCAGTGCCACATTCCGGCTATCATCGCTAACGGGAACCATCTCCAAGATGGGCAACAACGCCACCACGTCAAACAAGAAGGTAGATGCCGCCGAGACGGTGAAGGAGTTCCTCGAGCAGGCCAAGGAGGAGTTCGAGGACAAGTGGCGCCGCAATCCGACCAATACCGCCGCCCTTGATGACTTCGAGCGGATCAAGACACTGGGCACCGGGTCGTTTGGCCGCGTTATGATCGTCCAGCACAAGCCCACGAAAGACTACTATGCCATGAAGATCCTCGACAAGCAAAAGGTGGTCAAGCTGAAGCAGGTGGAGCACACGCTGAACGAGAAGCGCATCCTGCAGGCCATCCAGTTCCCCTTCCTCGTCTCGCTGCGCTACCACTTTAAGGATAACTCCAACCTGTACATGGTGCTGGAGTACGTTCCCGGTGGCGAGATGTTCTCGCATCTGCGCAAGGTGGGACGCTTCTCGGAGCCGCACTCGCGCTTCTATGCGGCGCAGATCGTGCTGGCCTTCGAGTACCTGCACTACCTGGACCTCATCTACCGGGATCTGAAGCCGGAGAACCTGCTGATCGATTCGCAGGGCTACCTCAAGGTGACGGACTTCGGGTTCGCCAAGCGGGTCAAGGGCCGCACTTGGACGCTCTGCGGCACGCCCGAATACCTGGCCCCCGAGATTATTCTCTCCAAGGGCTACAACAAGGCCGTCGACTGGTGGGCGCTGGGCGTGCTCGTGTATGAGATGGCCGCCGGCTATCCGCCGTTCTTTGCGGATCAACCGATCCAGATCTACGAGAAGATTGTGTCCGGCAAGGTGCGGTTCCCGTCGCACTTTGGCTCCGATCTGAAGGACCTGCTGCGCAATCTGCTGCAGGTGGACCTGACCAAGCGCTACGGCAATCTGAAGGCGGGCGTCAATGATATTAAGAACCAGAAGTGGTTCGCCTCCACCGACTGGATTGCGATCTTCCAAAAGAAAATCGAGGCGCCGTTCATTCCGCGGTGTAAGGGTCCCGGCGACACGAGCAATTTCGACGACTACGAGGAGGAGGCGCTGCGGATCTCCAGCACCGAGAAGTGCGCCAAGGAGTTTGCTGAATTCTAAGAGAACTCTCCGCCAGCCAGCCTCTCGTTCCCCGTCGTTCTGCAGGCGTCTGCATACAGGCAACTGCGCAACTGTAATTGTATCTGCTATTGCGTTTGTGTCCTGCAACTGCAACTGCTCCCGCTGGTGCCACCGCTCTGGCGTGGCATTGCGGACCTCGTCCTCATCGTCGTCGTCGTTGTCGTCGTCTTGTCTATATATATGTCTACTACTTACAACTACAAAAACTGTAACAACAACTCCACACCAACCAAAAGCAACACCTATAACTATCAACTACAACACATCTGCGTCTAGCTGGGCAAGTCTACTATGTCATATCCTGCTCCAAACATCTACAAATACACACAAACTTCTGTCAACATTGGATTGCGCCACAATCACCACACACCACAATTTACATGAACGTAAGTATGCCAGAATATTTAATAAACTTTGCTTTGATTCGCAATCGATGAGCTGACTTTGATCTTAGGGTTTCTGCTTAGGAATTATCAGGATAGATTGAGAGGGATAACGTATCAGAATATTAGCAAGTATTTCCCCTATTATCTATGAGTTTCTCAATGATATGATCATTAGCTTGCTCCATATGTTTCACATTATTGCAATAAGCACATCGTTAACAGACAAACTGGGTCCCTAATCTAAACTTACATCATATGTGGGGAACATGTTCGCTAACCACCAACCGGGGATATATAAACGGGCAGGCCAACTTCCTTATTTATTATGCAATATATCAATCTGTAAATGCACACAGATGGCTATTACTCACCATATTGCCGGATGAGATATTAATTTATTGACTATATTTCGTACTTTCTTTGGAGAACGCAGGCAACGAAGGGTATTTAGGGCAAGGGTATAGTATACTACTCCCGTTTTGTTTTTGTTTTGACTTTAGCCAGAGATTGATGGACGACGCGGCGTTTGATTGATTGATTGCTGTGAGTGGAATGTTTTTTGCTTGTGTTGCAGCAAGGGAGCGGGCGGAACGAGTGACTGCCAGAGAGTTGATTATGAGACAAGAGGCATTTCTCTACTCTACTTCGTCGTCGACGTCGTCAATTGTACGTTCTGGCCGCGACAGTCGTTCGTCGGACACGGAATTCTTTTAATTAGTTTCCCCACAGTGACTGGGTCTTCTTGGTATCCCCGGATGCTACCCCACACAGATCCCTCCCTACGTGATATTTTCGCTTAAAAAAAAAACTCTAGCATGACCGCTCACTCGCAGCAGAGCGAGAGCCCCACAAGGGGTAAAGTACCCGTAAACATCGAATCATTAATTGCCATAAGCGTCAGAATGCGGTCGTAAACGCAAACTGTAACACAAACTGGTCATAAGTTAGGGCGAAACAACGACTCTAATCTCTTCGACAGACAAACTAGACACCTGATAAAGCCAAGGCAAACAAATTACCTTATTTCAAAAGGAATTTTTAGTGCTCGAAGTAAATAAAAACGGAAGTTAAAAGTGACAAAGCTCGTATAACAATTCAATGGAGCTGTTTGTTTTGTATTCAAATTTCCTAGAACTGTCTAAAGATAAGTTTTGCATACCAGCGTTTTGTATATTTTCAATAATTTTCCAGCTTCAAGTGAATTTATTTTCATTGAAACAGAATCTAATTTTCAGGGAATTGTATTCATTAAACTTAATACAAATCTAAACACAGGGCTAGATAAATCCAGCAATAGTGTCAGAGAGAATCGCACAGATAGAAATTTACACTGTATGCAATAATTATGTACTTGGTTTCTCTTCAAAGGAAATGCTTAAATACAATATAATGGGAATTTAAACCGTACTCTTTTTAATATAGTAAAATATATATATTAATTACTCTACTTCAGCAGATTTAAATAGAATTTTCTGTGCTTATGGTCTACTTAAACAAAAGTTTAACAGAATAATCCCATATAAAACTATCTCGGCGATTTAATATCACTTTTTGCTACTATTTCTTCTTCGAAATTCCAACCAACTCCCACAATTTTCACAGAAATGTATTCATTCACACTTGACCCATTTGAAAGGCTGAGAAGAAGCAGCAGCAGCAAGAGAAGACGATGATGGGGGAGAGAAAGCCATGAATAATGTCAAAGCAAAACGCAGTTAAAGAAATATATCTTTTATTTTATGAATCGTACTTCTGTTCCCCCTTTTCTTGGCTCTGCCTTATTGCGTGCCCCTTGGCCATTAACGAAATTGTGTTTCTTTCTTTATCAAAGGCAAAACGCTGCTGGTAATTAATAAATTATAATAAGTTTTATGTCCAAACATTGCCAGAGAGCAAAACAAAACGAAAGCCAGAAGAGCTCTGCGTGTGAATGCCGCATAAAGTTTAGAAATTGTGGAAATGTGAAAAACTAGAGACTAAAAACTAAATAGAAAACGTAAGGAAGAGAGTTGTAAATTCCTGGCGGAGTCTTGAGGAGAGAAGAAGGAAAGCTCCCAAAAAGTGCGGTAATTGCTGACCATGACCTTGCCTGACCTTTTGGCCTAGCCCGAAAAAAATGAGTTGTCTATGCGCTGGGCATGTGTGGCTCTGTTTTTATATATTTATGTTTCGCCTCCGATTTCCATGCGACATGTGTCGTCTACAGTTTTATTGGCACCAATTATAATCATTTCGTTGTTGCTGCTTGCTCGAAAAGTAAGGCCATCAATCATTTGTTTTGGGCCAAGTCAATTAGACTCCGTTCGCCGTAGTCATGGGGACTAAGTATCGCGGCCTTAAGTCCTATACCTATTTACATTAACTCAACGGATTTTCTGATTGTTTATCAATGCGAAAGGGGGGTGCAAAAGGGTTATCAATAAAAGTGGGGTGATTGGGAGGCACGTCTTAGCACATTTCACTGATAAGCTAATTAAACTTTTGTCCTGGCCTACGGCAATCGCTTGGAGGTATTTGCCTCCACAGTAGAGATTGATTAGGGGAACAAATAAACAGACTAGTGACGGAAAAATATTATATAATATATTATTTTCTGTAAATTCATACAGTTTCTTTTTATAGAGATTAAACTTAAGCCAACTTCGAAGCATGTTTCTGCTTTTCCCCATTTAAACTTTGGCTCAATCAACACCCAACTGAAATCTCTTTTGAGAAAGTCTCGCCCAAGTGCTGCCAACTTGACTACTCTATTAGCCTTCTTCTTAGAGCCTGATTGTGTGGCATTTGGCTGACTTTGATTGCAACGCGACCAAAGTTCAGCTCACAGCTGGATACTGTGTCGGGCGCAAACTTGTTCTCAGAAGTTGCAGCTCACAGATACGCCACATACCGTCTCAGATACATATATACTTGTATATATGTATGTATTTATATGTCGGCACGCATTCGTCTTGCTCCAATAATCACCTAGACCAAGCCAAGTTTAGCTGTGTGGCTGAAAACGCCAAGAATGCAACTGCCAACGCGCTTGTGAATCTGAGACGACGTCGTTGTCTGGCCAATTTTGGGGGGGCTGGCTTTAAGAGGCGGTACCGCGAGATGGTTTGGGCGGGAGCGTTGGATCGCAGACGGAGCCGGAGACATAGCGACTAGGCCCGCCGTGACGACAGCCTTGTAACAGTGCCCTCAAATCGGGCTTGCCAGCACGCACGCGCTGCAGCTGCGGGCTGCCATCTAAATGGCGATAACAACAATAGCCAAGAGAGGGAGGGACAGAGAGACAGAGAGAGAGATACCAAGACAATGGTCGAAGAGAAAACAATTAAGACACCGGCGGTGGCGAGGGAAAACCCGGAATTTTTTCCGAGTATTCAATAAGATAAATGGTTCTGGTTCCCCCGGTGACCAATTCCATTTTCATTTCCCCCCAAAGAGAGGAGATAAAAGACCCCACAGAAGGAACAGAGTTACAGAGAAACCATAAATAAATAAATAAGCTAAAGTTTTGCAAATTCCGAGAGTTACATCTGGGTGTAGAATTCTTTTTCATGCCTTCTTGTAATGTTGAAGCCCGAAAAAACCATTTTTAAGGGCTAAAAACTTGTATAGTTTTCCCTAGATTACAATTTAAAGTTATAAAGTAATTTAGCAAGCTAAATTCGTGCACATTATACACTTAATAAACGTGATATTTTCGGTTTTCGAGCATTTTTTCGGTGTAAGCCTCAGATTGAGTCAACACGGCGTATGAGCAATATAGAGACGAACGCGCACGGCTAAGAGAAGAGCGATAAAGAAGGCATAAGCAAAGCAAAGCAAAGCGAAGCGTAGCTCGAATTGTATTTTCGTTTTCATACGCATCGAGAATAAATTAAACGATTTCTGCCTTTGCCTTTATTGTGTTTGTTGATTTTGTTAACTTTTTCGCTTCGTTTCATTTCGTTCAGTTTTGGGGGGACTCTGGCCCTCTCGCTCTCGCGGACGGGTTTCTGTCTCTGTTTCTGTCTCTGAAATTGTTAGGAGTGGCATACCGCGAATGCAGGCTATAAAAAACATTTAAATTGAGACAGCACCGCAGCGAGGCAAACTGGGCAAAATCATTTAAATAACGCACACGTCGCCATCGCCATCGCCATGTTGTGCTCGTTTTAATTTTTGTTTTCTTGTTTTACTTGTATTTTTTTGCTGCTGTTTTGCGTTCGCGTCTTTTTCTCTCCGTTTCATTTGTGCAATTATTTTCGTCGTTTTTGCTTTCAAAATTGTAGTCGCTGTTTATTTATTTTCGCTACTCTTTCCCCAGTTCTACTAGAAGGCGAGGGCACTTTTGTTTTCCCAGAAAACAGGGGGCAGGCCTTTGCGACCCCATAAAGTGGATGTTTTCCATCAGGATCAGCAAGTGAATGATGCGTAGACATTTTTCCGAAATTTGCAATTGTTTTTCTTTTACTTTTAATGGTTCTTCTATTGATGTGTTGCGTTGGAAGTGTTTCTTCAACAAAAATTATATAAATTTATACCTATTTGTAAACGGTTCTTTATAATTTTCAAGTCTTAATATAAACTGTAAACCATGAACAGCCTGCAATAAGTAAACCCATTAAAGTCTTGCCACTCATCAGATCTTTCCACTTAATTAAAGCGCATCTAATGGTCGATCTTTATACGTTTTTTCCTCGTACTTGTGCGGTGTGTATCTGCGAGATAAACGCCGACTTTTCAGCTCTCCCCTTCTGCCCCTCGTGCCCGCCTGTCGCTCTATCTATCTCGCACAGTAACCAGCAATTTTCATTCAGAATTTATGGGCAAATAAAATAGAATTGAACATGGAAAATGCTGCACAATGAAAATTGAAATTTTCTGTTTTAGTTTTTCATTTTTATTCTCCATTCTTAATTCTCCATGCCGTTGTTTACCGTCCGTTATTTATGGACAGGTGTTATGTATGTGTCTATATACTACGTAACATATATGCAGTCGTTGTTCGAGAGGAATGACTTCATGCAACGCGACAGAGAATATAAAAAAAGTGGAATGGCAAATAAACCATCAAAGTTCGTATATTTACATGTTTCACTTTTTATTTATTTTTATTTGTCAGCGAATTTCCTCGAATTAAAATTCATTGATTCACTATAATCTAGGGATATGTAGGTATGTGGTTTTCGACTACCAAACACTCTCCTCCGGCTGATAAGCTATTTTGCAATTGGAGGCAAAACAAATCGACATCATCGAGTGGTGGTGTGCCTGCCTCCTTCAGGGCTTATCAATATGGCAATCATTAAAAAACTTATTGACGCCAGTTGTCATCCTATAGTTGTTGCTGCTGCTGCTGTTGCTGTTGACAATGGGCTAGAAAACTAAAACAAAACTGGGGGGAATACAAGTATAAAACTAAAACCAAACAACAGCTGGCGACAGCGGCGATAAGAACGACGAAGACGAGATAGAGCAAACAAAGGGAGTTATTAGATTCATATTTATGCACAGCCGCAGGCCAACTTTTCTCTCAAGTTTCCCATCAGTTGTGGTTGGTCTCCCCTTTTGTTTTTCCTGAGTTTTTTTAATTTGATTTGTTTTGGGTTCCGAGGAAATGGGTTAAGAATATGCACCCCATTCGACAATGACGACGGTGACGGCTGTGGCCTTTAATAAGTAACCAGAACAGCGCACAGTTTGTGCGCCAGTTTCTGGGAGTTACATCATCATCATCATCATCATGATCATCTCGATGCATTCATTTCCATGTGTCCTGATAACAAAGACAACAATGGCTGCAGTTTTATTGCCGCCCCCACACTCTGCTCTCCCCGGGCCCTACCCCTTTTTTATTAACACACAATTATAGGTTATAGTCTTGCGTCTAATTGAATTTGATAAAAACCGGGCAGAGGGGAATACAATTAGAGTGGAGAATGGTTGGAGGACACGTACATACGTATACGTAGTAAGGGAATTAGGGGCTACTCTCTCTTTCCCGCAAATTCAATACAATTGACATGTAATCAATAATAATTGTTGTTGTGCCGTGCCAGCCTGGCGGCCTGACATTGAAAGAGGGCGGCTCTCAACGGGGGCGTGTAGTGGTGGCCAGGTGCTAGGAAAAGGCAAATAAATGAATATATATATATATTCGTAGCGTTTTTTTTTCTACCTTCCCTCACGCAAGTCGCAATTATTGATTAATTATTTTGTGTGTGTGGGTTTTGCCTTTTTTCTTAAACACTAAGCTAAGTAGCAGCAGAGTGTGTGTGGGCGTCGAGGAAAGGTCTGCACTTGAACCTTTTTTTTCAGCTTGCTGCCTTCCTTTTTTCCTTCTTTTTTTTGTGCATTAATTGAATCATCAATCTCTCGGGTGACAAAAACACTTTACCGCGCCGGCTGGCTAGCTGCTGCCTGCCTTCATTTATTAAGGTTTCTTTCTCTGTGTTTTTACGCTGCTTTGAATTTTCCCCCATCCTCAGTTTTCTGTGGCTCAATTTAATTGGGTTATTACGCATGGAAATGCTTTCTAAGTCAGCTATTCGACGACGATGGTGACGTCAGTTGCGTACAATTAGGACTAGTTAAAGTTCTTTTGCGCACTAGTCCAGGCAGGCATTCTCCACTCTCTAATCATTAGCGTCGATTCTAAAGTGTCCTTGACCTATTGTCACGGCGTTGATATTTATTGAAAGCCCCCGCCCCACGACAACTCCCTCTGGTAGCGCAGCTACATGCTGCGTTAGTCGCAGCAGTTAACGGTCGAAGGCCGTTAAGTGATAATTTAGCTAATTCCATGCACTTACCTTGGACACTGGCACACCATGACGTATACGCAACGCGTTTGCATATATTACGCATACGCAGTGTTGTCGCCGCGCCAGCAGTTGCGATTAAAGGGGCGCTTTAAGCGGTGAGTACTCGCTCAGCTGTTGCTATTGCTGTAGCTATTGCTATTGCTATTGCCGTCGAATGCTGCCAACAGCAGATAAATGTAATTACAGTCTTATCATAATTACGAGCGAAATGAGAGCAGAGCAAAGAGATAATAATGCGGGTGTAACAAAAGGGATGCGCAGGGAAATGAAAATGATGACGATGGATGACGATGCCTGAGCTCAGCTGTGTGCTCATCGCTCACATCGCACTCCAAACACACAGACACACGAACACACACAGCCGTAGCAGCTTCCCACTGAATTTTCCGCCTCACTTCCCCTGTCCATGTCCATGCCCAAGCCCGTGCCTCCTCGCTTCAATGTTGCCGTCCGTAGTTGTTTCAAATTTTAATTTTATTTTATTGCAGCGCACAAATTGTGCGCCATGTCGCCGGCGGCGCTGTTGCGTGTAAGCTCCTCATCCCCATCCCTTATCCTGTCCCGGTGGCTCCTCTCCATTGCTCCCTCCATTATCCTCAGTGGTTTCCTTAGCCTGCGAGTGTGTGGGTATTTCTGAGTGGCATACGAGGGTCGTTTAAAACATAATGTCAGGCCCACATTACTCGGGACTTTATGATAATAATTCTTGTGTTTATATTCAATCGTTTCTTTTATAATGAAAATTCTTTATAATGTGAAATTCAATGTGATATTGAGCTACAGGAATAGGTTTTTCAGGTTTTACATTGAGTTGTTTCTATAATCTGTAGATTCCAATGAATGAATATGATTTTATAATGTTTAGCCTCAAAGGATTCTCTATTAAAATATATAGTATTAATAGTTACCCATTAATTAATGCATACTTTTATGTTCTGCCAAACTTAACATATATTTTGCATTAATTTTTAAACGAGAGTTGATTATATTTTGGCCCAGAAATGCTCAATCGACCAACGCTTTGTAGGTGCGTTGGTGTGTAATGTTAATTGCCATCATGCGCGCGCAAGACAAGTTGAGTCTCTTTATGTCCACCTCTCAACCCGGGAATCCTCCTGGCCCTCGCCTCCGTCTCCGCCTGCGTTTTCCCTGCGGGCACCAGTTGACCCAGCCCCGGCAATCCATCCTGCTCGTGCTCCGGTCTGGTGTGCCCTGCCCTGGCCTCTGCCCTGCCCCTGGTCTTTAATTACTTTCGTAGTTAATTTTGTTACAACACAAAAAAGAAAAAAAAGGCGACAGTGAGAGCAAGCAACACCAAAAACAATGACACTGTCAGTGCAAAAATTGAAATTTGCTTTTAATTTGCGCTACTGTGCTGTCGGCCCATCAGTACCCGAAAAGCCCACTCCGAGTTTTCCCCTCCCTGATCGTCATGTTTCCGTTTCCTCTCCATTTCATTTTCAGTCTTGTGCACTGGCTTGGCTTGACATTTTCTTTGGCTCAGTGAAAATGTGAAATTCAATCGAGATAAATACATAAATATATACGTGAAATTTTGCTTTAATTGATTTGTCTTGAGGGCCAAAAGCAAGCATCGATTTTCCCTTCAGCGTGCTTATTTTTTGCCACTTTTCCTGCGCTATCACGACGACGTCTGCTTTCGCTTGGCATGAAAATTGATTTGATTTCAAAGCCAAAAAGTTTATTGACATTAGATACGGCGTGCCTTGCTATCCATTTATTTCTTTTATTCCTCGATTGGCCCAAAACTTTTCCACACTTTGATTTACGAGCAGCAGCAGCGGCCAAGTATAAGTATCGATGGGAGGGCGCCTCGATAATTGGCATGCCGATCCCCACTCGCATTCGCATTCGCATTCCGATTCTGTGTTCTTTTCATTTGTATTTTCATTTTTTTTTTTCCTTTGCATTTGTCTTGCATTTGTTTTGTTATTAAACAAAGTTGAGGGTTCAAAGCGAGTGTCTGTCTGTGAGAATAAGCAGCGGCAGAGAATTGGGAGCAACAAAAGCGCCGAATGTGAATTGCAAATTGCAGATCTCCACTTTTTGCGTTTATTGAACCCGCCGCCATCGCTGGCCAAACAGCATTTCTTTGATTGACCAGAGACGAAGTCCGCAAAGGAAGCCATCCATCCATTCATCGACGGGGGCATTGAAGTGTGAAGAGGAGGCGTCAGCAGTGGGGGTTCAAGGGGTGAAATCAGTTGAAAGCACTTCAAAGGAATAGAGGCGGAATTTATATTGGCAGATACTCTTTTCCAATCACAGTGTGAAGAAGGCGTCTAATTAAGATGATCAAACCTTGTGGAATTCTAAGCTTTGAAATCTAAATGAGTTTGCAGCTTTTGTTATCCGGACTTTGATATAAAGAGAATTGTAAATTAGAGAAGGTTTTCCACGAAAAAGTAGGAATGGAGGGGTTTTTAAAGCATAGTAAAGTGTGGGGAAATATAGTGGTTTAGGTTAAAAGTAACCTTAGGGATAAAAAAGACTTGTACCCATCATAGTAAGTCATTTAATTAAAAGTACTTAACCTTACGAGGTTAAAGCAACCGAAGGTAACTCTTTGGCTTTCTTAGAAACTAATGAATCCTTTGAATCCATATTCATTAGCTCTGTTCCCTCCCAAACTGAGTTCCTCTGCAAATTATGAGCTCTCTATAAACTGATGACCTGAGCCAGCAGCTATTTCCTGAACCCCCTTGATGATGAATCCTTTGAATCTCCGCCAAAACCCCCTTTCATTAGCCACATTCCCCGTTGTCTTATCTATACTAAGAGATATGCTATGCCAGGGCTCACAGCTGTCTCACAGATATGTGATATTTTGAGGCAGGGAGTTAAGCAGTTGACGACGACGACGACGACAACGACGTGTTTGGAAGGCACTGAAGATTGCTGACATAGTTTTCCGACCCGCTCTCGTTTCCCCCACCTCATGTGCTCAGTGTGTTTAGTGCTTTGTGCATTTTAGAAAAGGCCAAGTGACTGCGACCTGGGGACTAAAAAGAGAGCGAAACAGAAACAGCAACAGCAACAGAAACCGAATCTGAAACTGGGACTGGGACTGGGACAACGAGAACGACACATTCCCAGGCCCACCCACTGACAGCCACGTACCCTCGCCGCATTCACAACCAAATCCACCTGAAAGCTGTCCAACCTTTGAATATTTGATGGCCTCAAAACACAGACTGCAAAAATGCGTAATTACCGACAAGGGAAACTCGACAACTGACTCCTTGCTTCGACTAACTGGGAGGGAAGGTGAGTGGGTGTGGTGCCGGGACAGGGACTGGGACTGGGTTTGGGTTTGGGTATTTGTACCTGGATGGTTGGATAGCGCGGTGGTTGGGTTTGGTGGTCCAACGAGCAAACTATAAATAAAGTAAAAAATCGTGAGTGGTTTGTATTTACATGTGGGTGGCTTACGATATTTTAAGCTACGGAACATGTAAATAATGTATGCAACCCAAGAAAGGTACTCAATAATCTCGGCCCAGAGAAGGGGAACTGAACAAAGGCTTCGAGTTTTTGGTTAGGAAATGTATTTTCGACTTTCAAGTGTTGCAATGCAACTGAGCTCTGAACGACGACAGCAACATCAACAACAGCTGGTCGAACAATCAAAATACTTTTTGCTCAGCTCATTTTCATAGCATTTCCCTCGATATATATATACATACGTACATAAACCCGTTGATATATGTTCATTTATAGATTGTATATGCACATTTATATATCTAAAGATATTTTCGGCTTGTCCACTCCTCGCCGTCTTGCTTTTTGGCTGATTTATTGAAATGTTTTTCGTCTGTGTTGAATCAAGACAAAAATTATATTTTCTAAAATAATTTAATTTATTTTTCATATGATTTAAGTATCCGTTTTTTCAGCTTGGTATATAGCTGAAAATATGCTGAGCCATATATTCGTTTTGATTGTTCTTTTGTGCCAACATTTTTGTCATTGCGTGTAGGTCAAATATGTTGCCAAGATTTCACCTGCCAGCTCCCAGCTGCCCATTTCCATTTTCGCAGCTCCTCGTGCCTATTCGAAAGGGTTCTTTGGCAAAGTTTTGAAGCTTTCCGGGAAACTTGTTACACCGAACTTGAAATGTTTTATGCAACAAAGAGATTGTATGAATATTTCAGTCGTTCATCTTTTGCTTTAGAGCTTGGATATCAATATTAAATACGTACACTTTTACTGCATTAAGGTTTTTTATTGAGGAGAGGCCTTCAAGGCCGTCGATAGCTTGGATGATGGGTGAAAGTTTACTGCCTGTCTTCCATTAGTTTGGTTACTTGACTCACGTAATGCCTTCTCCTACTCCTCCTCCGCCTCCTGTCTCGTCGATGGCCGTAATTTTTGGGCTTCGCCATCGGCTTGGCTTTATGTAATTCGAGACAATGGCGGACAAAAGATCTCTTGTAAATTCAATGCCAAACTCCAACGCCAACAGCTCGCACACGTTTACAGGCCGCGTTACCCGAGTAGCTGAGTATCTGAGTGCCGCTGCCTGAAAGTCTGGATATTGCACCTCTCCGATTTCGGATACCCGAACGTCTATCTGTATCTGTGTATCTATACCTTGGCTACCTTTGCGTGGGTGCAGCGATTCACTGACGCTTTTTGTTTCAGCGATAAACCCCGCCGCCTGGAAATACGACAAACTTTTTTGTTGTTGCCTCTCTTTTTTTTATATTTTATCTTGTTATTCTTTTTTTTATTATTGTATTCTCTGTTGTATTTTGTTGGTTTCATACATGCATACATGTAAGAGATTTAATATAGCACGCTGCTGTGGCCCGCTGACGTCATAAGCCCCAGTGTCAGAGATGCCTACGCCCCTGAACCACCCCTCGAAAGGGGGAGGCGGGGGGAGGGCGGAGCGAGCAGCCAAGCATGTGCCGGCATTGATAAGGCAAAAATCTATAAAACTTTTAACATGCCAATATTGCTCCGGGGACATGGGAAAATTTCTCCTCGCGGGAGTTTTTCCGCCGGCAAAAAGGCGTCATCAAAGGAGGGTTTTCCAGGGGTGTCCATAAGGTAGTAAGCTGCTCGTTTGAAGTGGCCCTAGAACTGTTCTCGTTTAGCTGCCTCTAGCAATTGGTTAACTAAAAATAAGTGGTTACAGCTTTATAGTTTCTTGTAATTTACGTTGTTATTTAATATAGAAATTTATGAAAGAGTATCACATAAATATATACAATATACAAATTCTATATAAAAAGAGAGGGGAGCTGAGGGAGGGCTTTAAAAGCCTAACACTTTTAGCTAAGCTTTTAATTATTTTGACAGCTGTTGCTGATTAAAAAATTCCATTTTCTAAGTGCCCTTTTCCCACTATTTTTATTTTGGCGATAAAAAAACCTATTTCCAAAGCGGAGTCGCCCACGCTTTCACTCAACATAGTTCTTGGGTTCATTAAAATGTGGTAACCCCTCTTTTTTGGTTAAAAGAAACGACCTTGACCCAGCTGAATGCCCAAAGCCAAAACGAGAAATAGCCACAAACCAAATAAAACATATTAATAGAATCGATTCCGGCGGTCTAGATTGAATATTAGTTACCTTAATGCCCGGAATGAGTTATGGGCTATGCTTGAGCTTGATTTTTGATTTGATATGCGACAGAGGTTAAGAAACCCGAGTAGGAAGTGCGGTGCGGCCCCTCAGTCAAGGTTGGTTGGTGCCGGACCGGATCGGATCGGAAGAAGTCAAAGTCGATCGAGGCGAGAGAGCTCAATAAATTGCGAATTATGCAAATGCCAGCATGCTTGATTGGGTCTGCAGACGACTAACTAACTTTTTATATATTCCTGTCTCCTCTGCAGCATTTCCCCCTCCATCAGTCATCAATGTGGAAGAGAGAACTCGAAAACTCGGCCCCGGAGCAGTAATTTCAAACTGGAAGGACATGTGGAAACCTCTTCAGGAACCCCGGAGGATACCGTAACAGAAACATAAATACAACAAATATTCATTCATAACCATATAGCATATATAACCGCGAGACTACAGATATTTAGTTGTAACGTAGCTTAGTCTTAACTAAAAAAGAGAATACAAGAGAAGCCCGAAGCAAACGGAAGCGAAGAGCGTGAGAGGAAATCCATCTAAGAGCCAGAAAATTTCATTACATTTCGATCGGTCGGTCGGTCGGTCGGTCGGTCGGTCACTCACTAAACACTGCAGTGTAAACGCTTTAAAAATTTTTAAATTAAATACAAAAAAGGTTAAATTTAACACAAAAATTATGGTGCACCCAGTGCGCTTGACAAAAAAACAAACAAACAAGAAGGAGGCAGCAAGATTAAGCACAAGGTGTAATGTGTGTGTTTGCTGGGAGAAGAGCTGATGAAACGAGTTTGAACCTTCAGAGAGTAAGAGAAAGAGAATAAAAAAGCCAAAACTCGCCCCAAATGAGGACACTTGTGTCGGCCGGTAGGTCCTCCGCCTTCCTCCTGCTAAGCGAGCTTGCGTTCCAAGTAGCCCCCGACGACGATGATTTGGCGTCTCAACCGTAGACGTGTCTCTAGATATTTATATAAATATATATATACATATATATATGCGTATATAAATGTTGTACAATCAGCGACGACGTGCAACAATAAACCGCCCGCCCCCCAGAACTAGAATCAGAGAATCAGAGTCAGAACCTGAAACAGAACCAGAACATTATGCTCATGGACCATTTTCCACAGTGGCACCTAAAAGTAAGGCCCAACTTCACTCATGAATAGTTATCCATCCACAACACACACTACACACACTCTACATCCGCACATCAGCCACTCAGAAGAACCCTAAGATATAGAAAGGCATTCTAAAGCAAGTAAAGAGTATCAACAAACAAAAAGAAACATTTGAAACGCAGCAAGAAATATATAAAGCAAAAAACAAAATCTAAATGTTTACATTCAAGCCACATAAAACAAAACAAAAGCAAATAAGAAACATAACATAAAAACCAAAAAAAGGAAAAAAACAAAAAAAATCAACTGAAATTTGTGTGTATAAAAACGTATAAAACCTAGCATTAATGAAGATGAGATGAAGAAGCAAGTAGTAGAAGCAGACGAAGGATGTCGGCGGAGTCAAGTCTATATATACACAAGATTGAAGCATTATACTTACGAGGGCCGAACAAAAGAGAATATCATGTGCTAGAGAGCCGACTAAGTATAATTATTTGGAAATGAACAAGGAGGAGCAGTAGTAGGTGGAAGAATGAAGCTAAAGGCAAGGCAAGGCAACTGTGTAGCAGTTACGTTTATATATATTCAAGTAAATATCGATCGGAGAATATTTATACATATTGTTTCGTTATGTGCGGAGAGGAGTTGAGATGGTTTTTACAAGGAGGAGATTTCTAGATCCTTTCTTTTTTAACTTTACTTTCACCACACTTCTCCGTATTCCTTTCTTTTCCCTGTTATTATTTATTTTTAAAAGTCAAGACTTTTAAATTATGTTGTTGTTGTGAGAGAGGAGAGGAGAGATACAAAAGAGAGCGAGAGCAACTCGGGATCGTAACAAGTAAAATTAATTTATATACATACTTTTTATGTTTGATATATATGATCATTTGTTCTACTAGTTGCGAGACAAAAGTCATAAATAGGCATTAATTAAGCATCTAAATTTAATGGTAAATAAAAGTAATACAAACAAACAAAAAACAACAAGTAAAAACCGAAATCAATCGAGTAAGCAGACGATGATGTTTGTAGCCACGAATGTTCACATCACACCACATCTAAGAATTGTGTCTCTGTCTCCATCCCCCTTTATATGAAGCATACACACATGTTTATGTGTTTCCAACTAGTTTTCGGTGTGCCGATGATCCCTATGTGTCCTTTTTCAGTCACCCAAAAGAAACACCAAGGACACGGACTCGGACACGGACACGGACACAAGAAACACGCAGAAACACACACAGCATAAGCATATACTGAAAATAATCTACGGTAGTCTGAGCATAAAATTTAATGTGGATATATACCTAAATAAATATATATTCGAAACATATGTGCAGTAGAGGAAGGAGGAGCAGGAGAGCGGGAGAAAGTCAATCTTTAAGTTTGTGCAATTTTGTTTTTAGTTTGGTTTCTCGACTTGTGTTAGCCTTTAACTTTTAACGGTAGCTGTCGTCTGCCCTTTAAAGATGTGCAGAGATACAGTATCTGAGGAGCCCAACCTGAGCTTTACTATCTGACTAACGATTTGTATGCTTTACGTTAATGTATTAAATATTTAATTCAACTTGTGCACTAATTTGTAATACCCTCTAATCTTGTTTATTTTTTTTTTTGTTTATGTGAGCTTTCTCCTCAGTCCCATGAAGTTTTTGAAAACCTTTCGTTGTTGTTTCATGTGTGTGCGTGCAAGATTCGAGGTACATATTGATAAAATATATATTAATTAATATATATATAAAATATTTAATATATGTGAGATGAAGAACCGGAACGCAAGGGGATGAGAAAGCAAAATTCAAGTTATTTAATTTAGTTTATACATTTAAGTTTATATAGCAAGCGCATATATATACAAATATATATATACATATATATATTTAAAACCAACAAATAAGATGGAATATCTTACAAAAAAAAAAAAAAAAACAAACAAACAAAAACAAGAAACAAACAACCAAACAAACACAACAAACAAGCATACAATAAAAAACAAATTTGCGAAAAAAAGAAAAGAATTATAAGTAAAAGATGATATAAAGAGGAGAGGAAACAAGAAAACACAAAGGAAAAGAAACAAACAAACAAAAAAACCAATAAAATGAATTTGAAATCCTTAAAAAATATATACACAAACTGTGGGCGTTCTTATTGAAATCGAATTTTATGAAGATTCCCCCAGAGAGTGGCTCAGGGGAAGATGGTATTCGGCAGGAGGGGCAGACCATCTGGTTACCTCCTTTTTCTGATCTGTGTGTGTGGCACATTCGTTGGATTTCTAAAATGAAAAGCATCTGCGTTGGAAATTCTTTATTATTTTCTCTACTTCTTAGTGTGCCGGCAGTGTTGTCAATCCTCCAATGAAAGCACTCTATTCCTCCAGATGGTGTTTGCCAATAAAGTGGATTCAATTGAAAGTAAGTATATTACATAGTTTATTTGCTTTACAAGAAAAAGGTTGCCTGATTTACTTCTTTATATAATTTATCAGCTGGTTTTTCAGTATACATTTGTTTCAGTTTGCATCCAAGAAACCTTCAAAGTTACATCTAAAAATATGGCATTTAAATATTGATATTAAAAATTCTCAGTAAAATGTTAATCAATTTATTTTTTCCTTTTTCTGAATATGAATTGATCGATATATTTAATTAACGGAATATCGATTTCCTGCATGTATATCGAAATTTTAAAATATTGATTATGTATCGACTTTCTCTTATAAAACCGTTAACGCTATATCAATTATACCATTCTTTTCTTTAGCTTTTTTTTAAATTTAGTAATTTAACATAATTTTTTATTAATCTCCCATAACTAATATATTATTAAATAGAACACGTGTCATAGCAATCCATTATCTTTTCAAAATTTTCCCATTTTCAAGCTTCAAAAATATGCACACATGCCACTTTCTGTATCCGTTTCAATTTAAGTTTGTCTGCTTGTTTCGTACTCCCAAAGTTTTAGCCAAAAAAGAATGTAGAAAACTTTCCAACCGACAAGAACCACAAAGGAAACATGGAAATAAAAAGAAAATAAAAGAAAGCTACAACAAAAAAGAAAAAAAAAAAGAAAGAGGACTGCGGACTGTCAAAAAGTTCTGCATAATTTTTGGTTTGTTTCGTTTTTCTTCCTTGTTCCTTCCTTCCGATTTTCCATAGCATACACCTTTGACACACTTGCCAAGGGGCCATTTTCCTTATATAAGGAAAACTCCACGGGGGTAGTGGGGTGGGAAAATAATACGAGAAACTGCTTTTATTTTGTTTCCTTGATTTTGACTGCAGACAAAAAGTTGGCGTGTGTACATGCTATGTGTGTGGCCCAAACACTCCCACAAACACCCAACACACACTCCTTGTGTATGCATATTTATATGGAATGTGAGGTTGCGGAGCACCGTGGACGTCTAAGGTTATTTATAGCAATACTTTTTTCGGCCACGCTCGCATTAGCCCCCTTTTGGCTCCTTCTGCCGCTGTTGCTCCTTTCGCCAAGTTTGTCCTTAAGTTGGCCAGGACATGCACGAAGGGACAGCTAAGCAGCTTTATGATTTCTCTCTCTGTGTGTGTGTGTGTGTGAGAGAGTGAGTGTCCTGGGGCAAGGGAATTTTCCTTTATGCAGGCCAGCGACGGAAAATAATAATTCCCGGCCAACTAAACATAGGAGCAGAGCAAAGCAGGCTTTGTGTGAGAGAAGACATCAAAGCGGAATTTTCCCTATAAACGAGGGCGGTAAGGGGGTAAAAGCCCCATGGGAATGGGAATCTCTGGTGCGGGAAATGCGATGAATAGTTTTTGCGGAAATTCGGCTTAAATTCGATGCAAGAGTTGAAGAGTTGTTGGAGTCTTGAAGATTTCAGTTATTCAACAGCATTGAAAAGACGACTTAAGTGAGCTCAAAAAAAAGAAGATAAATATAAGAAATTTCCTTTGTTTTTATTTTTCCAAGAGATTTGAAAAGCACTCTCACAGAGAGAATTATAAATAAATGTTGGTACTTCAGCTTTGTGACAAATTGAGTTTTAATGATGCCATTTGTGGTTTGTTTTAAAGACTTGATTGATTCTCTTTTTTATTTTAAATACATTATTTTGTGTAATTTACAATAAGTTATATTAAAAGCTTAACTTAAAGCCTCTTTTACTTACAGCTTCTACTTTAGTTTGCGCTTAAATTCTCGCATTATTCATTAACCCTTTTAATCATCTTTCTTTCCTTTGTAATTATAAATTCACGTGTTACTGCCTTCGCGCATTTTATATTGAATACAAATATAATTAATGCGAACCTTTGACACAAAATTAAACAGCCAGACGAGTTGGTATTGAATTAATTACTGAATGTGTATTGCGGGTATTAAGCGGGATGTTGAAGCTGTTTGTTCAGTATGACTTTAGGGTGGCTATCACCTCGTCGAGTATCTGGTTTGGATTGTTTTTCTCGATGAACTTGCAAAAAAAAAACAACGAAAGGAAAGGGAGAAAGAAGAAAGCGCCAACGCTTTTCAATGTGTCGCCGTCTTACCAATTAGGTTTCCCCTCTTGCCAGCCTTTGTCTCCTATTTTGTCCCATTCTCTCATTGGCAACCAATTGTGGTTGTGGAAATCCATATGGATGCGGTGGTGACCTGGCCTTTGTGCTGGATTTCTGCTGGGCCAGCAAAAGGTGGCAGTGGCAGGCAAATGGTTCTGGTAATTGGAAAATAAGTTGAAAATACGTTTTATGAGCAAGGACTCGTCTTGTTCTCCCTCTCTCCGCTAATGTCAGGTCTTTGAACCAAAGGAATCCTAGGTGATTGATAGTGCACTCTTAGAGAAATCTTCTAGGAATTTGGGGAACTACATACATACCCCACCAAGGCGAACAAATTTGCGCGAAATATTCGCTTGGAATGAGCACTACACAAAGATGAAATGCCGCGCATAATTTATCTCAGAATTTATACAAATTTAAATCTATATTAATCAAGAAACTATATTTCGGTTGGACAGACGCGAAAGTGCGGTAAATTGAGCGTCGGCCAAGGCATTCCGTGGCCATTCCTGATGTATATAAGGGACATATATGCTACTTAATTTAAATATATTCCCGCCAAGTGCTGGCCCGGCAGCTGTGTAAACACACATTCCGAGGGTGGTGACAGAGGTTGCTAAAGCTCTGGCACGGGATAATTAAAAGTCTATTCATCAGTCGTCAAGTTTTTAAAAGGGAGCAACTTTACACACACTGCCGGGAAAGATTGATTTGTCACGAGCAACGTTTTTGCCCCTTGGAAAATATTCGCACATGCCACAAATTGAACGTATAACTTCCCTAAAACTAATTAGAGTATAGTCCCAGCTTCATTGTATAATTGTTAGGCTTCTACTCTGGCGCTGAACTGCAATTTACTGGTTACATCATTCCCAGCGGAATAATAGTGCACTCTACAAAATCAGTATTTTATGGCCCACATCAAATTTTGAGATCTAAAAGGAGGGCTATAATCATTAAAGCTTACATCAAAGGATGCTTAAATAAAGCCAAAAATTGGTTTATAGGTATTCTTTACAGTAAATCCTTTAAAATTCTATATAATACAAGAAAATAAATTATTGATTTAAAGATTTTGATACACTTTTCCATAAAGACATGAAAACATAGCTAAATAAAATCTATATATAGAAAATAAGCCATGAGTCCACAGGAAAATTTATAATAAATAAAAACAAAGTATTTGCCACACTTTTCTTTTAAAAAGAATTATTAAACCCATATTAATTACCTAAAACAAGTTCAAACTAACAAGATTTAAGCCAAAATTCTAAATAAACACTAGTTTTGCTTGGGAACTTTGAATTTCCGATGGGTTTACAAAAAAAAAAAATTTTACTGGTGTACACAGAGGGAGCGCGAGATACCTGCCAGGCAATTTTAGTTAATTATTAACAGAGGGCATTGTGTTGGCATTGGATATTGATAAACAGTGCCATCGGATTGACCATACTCCCCGAGAGAGAATGGCAGAGATCCGATTCGGTTGCAGCTGAGTCAGCTCCAGTTTTGAATTCATTTTCCAACTGGCTGAGCACACAAAGTGACACCACCCACCCACCGAGGAGGAGCCACCCCCATTCCAACCCGTTTATAGACTGCGAGTGCATTTCTCGTGGGTATGTACGAGTATATGTACCTTTTTTGTGGCCGTAAGTTTTACGGTCCAGACTCTCGAATATGTGCAATTATTTCAGTGAATTTACTGGTAATTGGAGCGAGCGGGAGGAGAGCTGCTGCTGAACAAAAGCTTCTGGCGAGAAGTTGTTAAGTGCAAATGAGTAATTCGCCATAATGCGCAAATTCACTCCAAGCGACTTGGCATTCGGCTCAGAAATTGTTCCCTATATATATTTAGAGAAACGAATGTATCTTTCGATCAGTCGCTAGAGATGTTCCCTGCTAATGCCCCATGAGTAATAGCCAGCAAATTAGTCCAGACAAACACGTACGCGGCATATACACATAAAATTACTCATAAAACGCTAAATAAAAGGCCAGAAAATCTGCTTAAAATACCTTTAAGATACATATAAATAATATATATATATAATATGTGGCACAGAATCAACCACACATTTTTGTTTATTTATAAAAAAACCCAGAGGAGGCCACACAATGTTGAGGACAAAGAAATAAATTAAGAAAATTAAATCCCAATTTCGTTCTTGAAATAAAACTTAACATCTCGAATATATATCCTCCCAAGATCAGGGAGTCTTGAATACATACCTCGGAGCTATATACAAATCTATTTAGACACCCGTTTGTTTTAGCAGTTCCACATAATTGTATTATCAGTTCCATAAACTGGAATTTTATTGACCAAACGTTATTAACAAATTAGGAGGCGGCAACGCAAGGGGTAAACAAACAATGGACAGCAAATGAAAATAAAAACAATGTGTACACACAAAATCAGCAGGGTGCAAGGTAATTGAGGTAGAAAAAAATTAAATATAAAAAACTTGGAATTATCTCACAAAGGGAAATTGCTTTGATAATTTACTTTCGACCGCATACTCTACATATTTCCATTATAAACCCAGTAAATCCCGCATTAATCAAAGGGGAATAATATTAATTGGATCAAAATCAATTAGGCTGCGATATAGTAACCAACAACGATTATTTTTAATTAACCTTTAATACAGCACATACCAACTTGGTTGTTATGAGATTACGTTAGATTCTCTAGGTTTTTAATTGCTGTTATTGTGTTATATTTTTAGCAACATTATTGGAAGTAACAAAAGCAGACAAAACAAATTTAACTCTTTACAACAATGCTAATTTGTTTATGGCTTTATTTTTTCGATCGCTGAACAAATTCTCCCGCGCCTTAAAACTAATTAGAGAGCATCTCTTAATATCTATGTGTGGAGAAAATGGGAATTAATTGAGGGCCGGCAGAACTTGTTGCCAGTCAGTCAGTCTGTCAGTTGGCCATTCCATCATTTAGCCATTGCCAAAAATACTTTCGAAAATACTCACAAACTGCGCCTGCGTCGAGCGGGAAGGAAAGAGTACAGAAGAGACACTTTCAGTCAGCAGCCGAAAAGTGTTTGGGAAGTAAAGCTTTCCTAAGATGAACTCGCAGATTATCCTAGCTTGGGAGAGTTCCCTATTTTTCTTCTAGCGGGTTTTCCCCGTACAGACGCACTGTGTGTGTGTTATGAAAGCATTTCCCCTTGGCGTCTCATATCTTCCCACGAAATTTGTGACAATTACGTCAATTTCGCGCTGATTTTTCTTCGTCCATCCGTAGCCGCAGCTGCAGATGTATCTGTAGCTGTGGATGTATCTGTATCGGTAGCTGTATCTGTGTAGGAAAAATCTCAACTGTTTGCTTGGTTGTATCTGCGGCGGCTCCCTATTTATTCGTATCTGTATCTGTATCTGTATCTGTAGATGTATCTGCAGCGCATCTCTTGGCCAGCCATTCAATTCGTATTCACACGTGTGTTTATTTTGCTCCGATTTTAACGCGGGGGCGTCGGTGTCAGTCAAAAGGCGACTGGGGCTGGGGGCACGGGGCACGGGGCATGGGGAACGCGGAACGGGTTACGGCAAGTTTGGGAGCCCGAGCCCCATGTGTGGGTTATGGTAGTACCAAGTGTTACGGCATTTGTAGCATTGGCTTTCTGGCGCTCTCCAAAAATGTCGGGGCCACATAGCTCTTTTTTTTCGTATTTTTTTTGCGTTTATTGAGTGCCATTAAATGATAAAATACATTTTAATTCATTTTCATATTGGTGGAAAAAAGGAAAATTGCGGTAATTCTCATTGATTGCATTCTGCGGTGAAATGTTGTGCGTTTTCTTTTTATTTTGCAAATTATTTATATTTGAATGCAGATGATTTTTAAAGTTCATTTACAATTACAATTATATAACAACTATTATATTATGAACTTTGTGGTTTTTGAAGGCATTTTTCCTTTTGTTTTTGTTTTGTTTGCAGCTGTTCATTTGTAGATAGCTGAAATTTAATTAAATGTGCAAGCAAAACCAAAATAAACTATATTATAGTTCATAATCAAGTTTTATTTTGACACAGTTTTGGACTGTTAAAAATTAAAATTAAACACTTAAGAAACTAGTTTTTTGCTGTTTCATTGAAATTCAGTATGCAGGTTTATTGATCTAAGTGCAATCTGAAAGGGTATACAAACTTCGGTTTCCCGAAGTTAGCTTTCTTTCTGATTTTTTCTGTCATTGCTACACTGCAGCAATCAATCAATCATTGGTCGTATTTAATACCAACCTATTTAAGGACCTCTTTTCTCTCATCCTTTCACCCTGTTAACTGAGTTGGTTTATCTGTCAGACAGAGTCTTGTGGCGTTAGCAAAGTGCAGAGTCATGCTCCACTGTTAATGTTAATGCAAATAATTATTTGCCATGTAAATTGAGAGGAGAAGGGAAGGAGTTGCGGTCAGGTAAGTCTGGTAATTAAGGAACGTGGCCGACAGCTAAGGCCACAAACAAGAACCAGAGCAAAGGCAGACAAATGTCGTTCAGCAATTTACAATTGTTTACTCTCCGTCGGGCCAACAGCCGAGAAATCCAAGCGTTTTCGGGGCTAGGTTCCTCGGATCGATCCTAATGGAAGGCAATATGACAGGCGAGGCGATTAATTTGCTATTATTTTGGTCCAATCAAGGGGTCATATCCCAGGCAAGCCGAGCCAAGTCAAGTCAAGTCGAGGGAAGCTAAAGGCTAAGTGTAAAATTAATTGGAGGTACATTAACCCCTAAACGGAGAACCGTTCCGCTCCCTTGCTTCGGTTTCAATTGGCAGCAGGGGGCTGGGGCTTGGGGAGGGGCCTTAATTAGAAACGATGTTAACACACGCGACTGGCTGCCGCGATAGGGCCACACACATTGTCTGGATATACTATCTGTGGGCCTATATCTAATTGTATCTGCGTATTTCGCAAATTGAGATAAACGCGTACGGCACACACGGCGTATGAGTGTCGCCATAATTGCCGCGGACCGAGATCTCTCGCTCTACCAACAACAACATCGCCGGAGAGGAGCGAAGCGGCGTGGAGCGAAAAACGGTAAACGTGTTTGCCCCTAATTTGATTTGCTCGGCTCCGCTTCGCTTTAATTGAGTAACTTGGATTTTTGTTACCGCGGAATGCGTCTTCAGTCGAGTCGAGTCGAGGCGAGTGTCGAGTGGATGAGCTCATGGCCCATGGCGTTCGTTCAATTGCCGGGGCAACATGTTCTCCGAATGTCCGTTAATTGGCTTCAAAAGAGATTCCCCCAAAACGATTGGCAAAGCGAGGCGCGTGGCTGGAAATTAGTTCAGATTGCGAAAACATTAGGAGAGAGAAGTAAAGTAAAGCTTTAAATACCAAAATATATTTGTTTTTCATTTTAAACTGAACCCATCCTCCCACTCCTTCGCTCTGGCCATTTGCATTTGCATACGTCAGATGGTTTAAACCCATTGAACCGCAAAAACGACACTAAAATTGACAGCGTCAACAGCAGAGACAGCCTCGAAATACAAAAAAAAAAGAAGAAAATAACAATAATAACATGGCACTCCGCACGCGTCAATGGCATCAAAATGTGCGTTGAAAATAAATAAAATAATGGAGCGAGAGGACGAGCAGACACAAAAATAGGCAAAATAAAAGAATTTATAAATACACAAGCCTCAATTGAGAGATAGTTTTGTGATGAAGAGGCCAGAGTCTGATGATAATCAAACATTCTAGTGTGAAATCTGTGGGGAGAAACACAAATTTGTTTATGATTTTTCAGATATTATGACTATATAGCACAGGTTGGGAACTGAACATTATTAAAATTGAAAAGGTAAGGTATTTTCTAAAGCTAAGTTTAGTCAACAATTACCGAAGCCTTAACCTTAATTCATTCTACTTTCCTATGCATACAAACTGGCTTATAGGAAGCTATTCCAATTGCTAATTAAATTATATAAATTAATTATAATATATTTATTGTACTGGTTTATTATTTATAAAGTTAATCACATATAAATATATATACATACTTAACCCTATTTACAATAAACTATAAATGAAAGCCATTAGGAAACCCATTTCCTATATTGAAAAATTAAAATTCTAAGATATTCCCTTGAATGCTTATTAATCAGTTTGAAGCTATGGTGCCCCCTGGGAATTAGTTTTTCCTGATCCAGCCAAGCCTATTCACAACCCTTCATCAATATGCTCCACGCTGCTTAAATTAAGAGCGAATTTTAATAACTTTTCACAGGGCGGCGACTCTGCCTGGAAGTAACTCGGGGCACAAACTTTACTAATTACACACAACCAGCTCGAACGAAAGCCGTCAAGCTAACTGGGCTAACTGAGTAGAAATGGGCCAGGAGAGGCCCAAGGAGAGTGCGGAGGGAGCCACTCGATTACTATTCAGGCTTGAAAGCCTCCGGATTCAGTTGGATGAGCGGGTGAGTGGTGAGCGATTGCCTTGGCCTGCGCTTTTTCATGACCTTCGGCAGGCCTCCTTTCCGCTTCAGCAGTCTCCGATTGCGACGGAGACTTTTGGATCCTGCATCCCACATCCTCATCCCACATCCCACATCCCCATTCACATCCACATCCGCAGCTGCTTCAATTTTCCGTGCCAAGAACTTGGCTAACAAATGAAGCGAAAGCCCAACTTTGGCCGCCTGCAGTTTTATTCGATTGCTCTGGCACAGGTGGAAGGGTGGAACAACGGTTTCGCTGGTGGAAGGTTGAAGGTGTCCGGATGAAAAATGGCATTCCGAATGTGCGTGGGCTGTGCGGGGAGACGATAAATCAATGGGGCCCAGAGAGGGTGAGCTCTTCCCGCATGCGAATACTTAATTAAGTCAATTATTCTGATGCGATTGCACTGTAAAATGTGAAAATGGCATATCAATAAGCTTTGCCCGGCTGACCGGGCGTATGCGTGATATTTTCCCAACCACCAGTGTCACCTATTAACACCACTCGTCACCCTCCACCCCTGCTTACCTGCTGTCACTCAACTATCAGCCAAAGCCAAAGAACACACCTCGAAATCCTTGACCAGCTGACAGCTGTTATCCCCTTTGCTTGTTTTGTGTGTGTGTGTGAGCGGTTGTATGTCTATATCCTTGAAACATAATACATTAGCGTCCCCATTTGACGCTATTATGAACAGGAAAAGCGTTTGTAGAGGGGGTTAAAGGGTTTTAAAGGATCTACAATTGGTTAAATAACATTTTAATATATATTTTTGCTTAAGCATAAATAATATTTCTCACTCTTAAGTTGATTTATTATCTTCCAGCCGCTTTTCCAGGCTTCCTAATATGCTCTCATAATTCCTGGAAATTTATTAATGTAATTGCTGCTATTTTTGTGGTCTGGTTTCGGAACTCATTTTGTGGTTTTTAGTGCCTGCATATGGCATAAAGCATAAATATTAATGTTGCAATTATTTATGGCTACCGCATTTTATGGGCCACAACATGGCGTATGCGTAATGTGCTCAAAAAAAGAGAGAAAAGAACAACGAAGAAAATTATAAGCTCAGCCATAAAATCGAACAATGAATGGCGCCGTATAGAAGGAGCCAGTGGCCCATGCAATGGACCTACTTTATTGATCGAGGTGGAATAAACACACAAGGAAGCCAAAAGAGCAGATAACCACCGCAAAATAAACCAGAAGTCTCTCGTGGAGGGTTCTGACTAGGAGATACTCAGTATTTAATGGGTATTTTGTTATATCAATCTAAAGTTTTTACTTAAAAATAAAACATTTTATTTGGGGCAAATCTATTTCGTATAGCTACCATAAGAAATATTAAAATAATTATATTAGTTATAATAGGTTTTCATGATATCAGAGCAATCTGCAAGGGTATACCAACTTCGGTTTCCCGAAGGAAGCTCTCTTTCTGGTTTTGATTATTTCTGACTGCAATTTATCAGCCTCAGAGCTATCTAATGGCCATGGCCAGATAATAGGCACATCCCGAATTTGCATATCTCTTGGCGAACGACGAGCAGCGACAGACTTCGCGATAGGCGCCGCTTCTGGCGCTCGACAGCCTCGCTAATCTTACCCAGAGAGTAGCACTTCCCCCTGGGGAAGACGCGACAGGGAGCCCATTTTTATTGGGCATGAGCTGACAGCCAAGAATGAGCTGCAAAATGCTTGAAAAAACAACAAAAATCAGACATGGGAGGGGCCGGGAGACAATCATTTCCGTTTTCGGCGAGAGAGCAAAAATGCGCAGCAAATGAAAGGAAAATGCAAATGAGAGTGAGAAAAGTGGCGAGGAAATCAAGTAGACCATTTCTCAGGTGGGAAAACAGTCGACCAAAAATTGAATTTAGCCGCGACAGGAGCCCCACGCATCTTAGCCAAGGCGTTAATTGGATTTATTTGTAAATTTCTTTTTGTTTCTGAAAAAGTTTTTTTCCCCAACCAGACTGTGTGTGTGTGTGTGTGTGTTTGCCATTTGCATTTCAGTTTTGTTGTGACCCTCGCTACCCTCTGCCTTCTACCAATTTTCCGTATTCGTTGTTGACAATAAAAATCGAAATCAATAAAACGAAAATTGATGCTTTCAGCCGTAAAACAAAAAACGGAAATTGAAATGCGGTAAAGTGACTGAAGGACCGACCACAGTCACGGGCTTAACCAATTGCTGAAGCCCGGTTGGGCGGAGCAATTTCAATTCCCAACTATATACAGTATATAGTATACCATACCATATATATATATATTCCACAAAGGACGCGTGCTCCTTGGTATTTGCTCAAACCAAACATTGATTTCGATTCGGAGAGCAAATGTCAAAGGTCGCCTGTGCGCCTGCTGCTTGTAATTAAATCTACAATCGCTTGGCGATTATTCTCAATTAAAACTCAATCAGTCAGCCGGCTGGCAGTAGCTGTAAACTGATTTTAACACTTTCAACAACAACGCCCAGCCGCAATTCGAGTCCGAAACTCGAACAAAAACAGGCCAACGCCGACGCCCACAACAAACAGAGTCTCATATCATATCTTAGACGGAATATATGTACATATGTATATGCTCATGTGTGATGCCATTTGTTTGCTTGAGATTAGATTAAATGTAGCGTCGTCTTTTGCTGCTTAAAGCGAAATGAAAACCTAAAGAAAATCAACATTGGGCAGTACTTTAATGCAAAATCATTGACTGGGGGAAATTTATTAAAGAAATTTTTAGAAATATATAATTTTTGAAGTATTTATATTATTTTTAAATAATCTGTGAAATACCTAATCAGTTTCCTAGTAACCAAATTTATAAATACTTAACTTTATAAACATTTAGTTTAAATTCAAATTTCCCTAAATGTTCTTATATCATTTCAAGTGAATGATAACTATTCCCCATTTTTCTTAGCCTTATTTTGGCAGCTCACTTGGCTCTTTCGCCTATATGTTATTTATCCATTACGTGGCTGTCTGGGTGTGTTTATCTCTGGGATTTTGTTTGGATAGTTTGCTCTAATTTTTGCTAATCCCGAGCACTATTATTTGGAAAGCGTCTGTGCCTATAAATTTTGTGCGAATTAATTGCCAAAGCTGGCTGCAGTTTCCGAAAGTCGCTGCCACATTCCAAACGGACGCCCACCGGAGGAGAGCAAACTCCTCAATGCGATTCCGAAACCAAATCGAGATTCGTTCAAATTCTGTGGGTAGTGACACAAAAAATTGAAAGCAGTATTTCGACACGCAAACGCGTAGCTTGCAACTCGCCAAAAATGGCGACAGAGCTCGGCTCAGATACGCGTACTCGCATTCGCCAGATACATTTACACATTGCTTTGTGCATGAATTTATGATGACGACTTGAAGTTCGTTTTTTGTTCCCCTCATTTTTTTTTTTGTTATATTTTGTTAATTCTCTTAATGTTTTTTTTTGCACTTATTTAATTCTTGTCTGGGCCTTTGGCATATTTTGGGTGCTCATAAATTAATATGACGCTCACGTCGACTTGAGAGACTTGCTGTATATAGTATGTGTATCTGTATCCATATCTATATGTCTCGAATTTATTTTATTGTTCAGATTTGTGCACACGCACAGTGGGCATGCTGTCAAACACATCTGCGAGTGTCAACAGACGCGATGGCGTATCCCACCCACGGATCGCGATCCCAGCCCGGATTCCCTCCCGCTCCAGCGGCAATCTAATCTGCGTGTCCATTGTGCTCATATGCTAAGTGAATACAAATTACTCGCAATTACGGAACGGCAGCTAGTTGTTGGTCTGTGCTGCCACATAAAAATAGAAATAATAAAATTTAATCGTACATCAAATTGTGCGGCAAATGAATTTGCACTGTTCTCTGTACAGAAATCAAAATTTAAATGGCCGGGGAAATGCTTTATGAATGGGCGATTTCCCCTGTTTCTCCGCACTTAACCCCTTTGATGTGCGTAAAAAAAAACACACACATGAGCCGAGCTGAGAGCGTTCATGTTTGTGGTCAGTCGAGGCGAAATTGGAGGTGTGATTGCTAATGGAAATTGCTGCCCGGCGGGGGTAGTGACAGCCGGTAATGAACGGGTAATAACCAAAAAGGTGAGAGTCGGCGGGTGGTGTCTAAAAATATATGTATATAGAATATATAGACTATATATGTTCCTCACCGTGCAGCTGTTGCTGCTGTCTTCCCTCTGAAACATCCGCCGCCTTTCTTGATAACTCTAATCGAGACCCCTTTTTTTTTTTTTTTGATTAACTGCAGTCGTCCAATCAACCGGGAGGCTTATCTGGCCAAGTGTTGTGATTGCCGCTGTCGCTGCTTGACGAGGGCCCACTGTGCTCCAAATGGCACTTAAGTGTGGCCACTTAATGGCGAATTTCTGGGCGCGTCCGAACAAGTCGTTCGGATGCATCGAGCTGCAGTTTTCAGTGGTTTCGGGGCTGCGAAAAAAAAAAACAAACAAGAGCCAAAAGGTCAGAAAGGCATGCGGAAAATTCAATGTAAAAAGCGACGGCGACCTCTGGCTGTGTTTGGCTGTGTTCAGACTTTCTGGCTCCAGTCTCTGGGCATTTTTCATATTTTCCCTTTCGTTTGGGTATTTTCCTTACTTTTTTGCGATCTGTTGCAGAAATGTTACATATCTCTTTACCATGGCTGCGCATACGTAATTAATTGAGACAAATTACTCATACGCCCGGGTGGGTGAATGACTCGAGGAGATTTCAAAGAGAGTTGCAGGCATAAATGGTTTGAATTGAAGTGGTTTGCTGGGGCTTCTGATATCTAAATGGGAAAAGTAAGTGACCTCAACTTTAAGAACCAACTTTCTCTCTCTAAACCCCATGATAATGGTTTCTTTGCCTCCACAGTTTAATTTGTTCCATCGATCCAATTGCAATTATTATTAGATTTGATTTATTTTTCCCTCCGATGTGTGCGCTCCCATTCGGAGAGCACCTTGAACCACATTATTCGCGAAATTGCCCTCCGCGCAATGAATCTGCAGCGGGGGCTGGCAGGTTCTCAAACTGTCATAGATTTCAATCAAGCAATCAAACGCGGCTCGTGCTAATATATATGTATATATATATATATGCCCCGTGTCTGCCGTCTGAATTGATGGCAATAATGCGAATCCGAGCGAGTCTCTGACTTGGGCACGCCATCATCTTCCCGCCGCTGACGCCGCCTTAGAGTTTCACTCGGTCTTGACTCCGTTCAGGTTCTGTTATATTCTCGGCTAGTATGTGTTTCTGTGCAGCCTTTCAGCACGCCACTTTATGTAAGCATTAAAACTAGCGCCTGTCGAGCGCCCACAGACAGCTAGGCAGATACAAAACGCCAGCTAGACACACTCGCACCGAGATACGAATACAGCTGCAAGCCAGCAGATACATTTGTATCTACGACGCTGCCATGTCGTGTGGTTATTTCTATTTTTTTTTGTGTTTTTTTTTTTTGTTTTTGTATATTTTTTGTGTGGTGCAGCTTTTGGCTTTGTTGTTGTCCAATGCAGCTCTTGCTGCTGTTACTATTGTTGTTGCTGTTGCTGTTGCTGGTGCAATTTGCGAATATTTGTTACAAGGTCAATCCGGTAAATGAAAAGTGCGAACAAAAAACGCAAATAAAATATTGTCTTCAACCTATAATCGAGTGGAATACGATTAAATACCCTGTAAAATATATCTTTACAAAGATATGGATATATCATATTTTCTTAGATTGTTGTTGAAGTTCAAAATTTAAGGTTTTATGTGCAATTTTAGCTGAATCTTTCAAATAAGTTCTGTAGGTTTTTAGAGTTCACTAAAAAAGCTACATAAATTAAGAAGGAACTTTGGGATCTTTGAGAGACTTTTGAAAATTCGTCAAATATACTTCCAACTTTAATCACAGATAAATATTGGGTTTATATATTTTGAATCCAAGCTGACGAATATTATATTATCAAAATGATCATTCGCTCACAGGTATATTCTTTATTATTGTTCTTAAAATAATGATTTAATTATAATTTAATTTAAATGAAAATATTGCAGCTATGAAATTCTACAATTTTACAAAGAAAATATAACAAAATCAAATAAATTCCCCAAATACAATATTAATAATATTCTCTGCTCAATCTAGTAAAACAATATAATATTTCAAAAACTTTCTTTGTGATTTTTTCGGACCTCCTTAAAGGTAGTCCAATTAATTCACTAATTCGAATTGAATTTCATTTGATGAAAGCCTCCTCCGAAGTGCTGTGATGCCAGGATGTATGTGTACCTCTGCTGCTATCGTTGCCACTGCCACTGCCTTTGATGCTGTGATGTTGCCAACAGCTGCAGCCATTTGTGGCCCACACACACACACACACACACTCACACACTCTCGGCCAGCGGAGAGCAACAATGAGATGAAAATTTACAAATTGAATTTGCTGTCAGCTGCCAGGATGGATGGTTGACGCAAATGACTTCTTGTCCCGTCTCCGTCGCCCTTGCACCTCCCTCTCTTTTGGGGGAAATTAATTTTTGTGGCCGAATTTGGTTTGCCTTTTGGGGACTAAGTGCAGCATCCTCCTGCTGGCGGAGGAGGAAGTGGTTAGCTCTTTGGCGACTAATTTCCCCGAAATGGTTTTGCCTGGCCGAACGCAAGATGCAATTGTAGCTGCCGCTCACAGCTGTTGCTGTCCGTGCTGATGCGATGACATAATCGGTTGCAGCGTGTCTCTCTATCTTTGTATCTTTGTATCTGTATCTGTACCTGCAAGTGAGCAAAATTCATACGCTCTTGTAATTTCTTTCGGTCAATGGCACATGGAAAAGTGAACTAAGAACCGAGTTGTTCCGGTTCTAACCGAATATCTTTGTTGTTTATGACTGCGAAATTTCATTTCATTAAGCTGAATAATTTAGTTTGTGTTTCTAAATGAGAATTAATTGAAGGCAAAGAGTGAAGAGGTTCTATGATTGTACATTTGTACTATATGCATAAATATATGAATGGAAGGATGTTTTTCTTGCTAATAAACATTGAACGGTAAAGTATTATTCAATTTATTGCAAATGAATGTTGGTTTTATCACGTAGATTTATTTTGGGAATTTATATTATTGTTAACAATGATAAATATACTATTAACACCCCTTAAAATCACATAATAAATAAATTTCTTAGAACTTAAAAGAACTGCCACAACGGACTTTGACTTTGACAGACACAAGGAAAATTCCATCCCATCTCTATGCCATTGTATTTCAAAGCTTTTCCAGGGTCCTATCTCCTCCAGTTTTAATTCCCCTCAAACATCCGTCGTTTTTGCTGTCGCGGCAATGCGAAAAAGCACTCTATTTCATATTCGAGCCCATGGGAAAGGGACTGACACCGACTATCAGGGAATATGGAGAGGCACTGAAAAAGAGTGGAGTGAAGAGGATAGCAAATAGTCTCCCGTGTCCCTGGCACGCTTCGATGGTGGCGAGTTTTTGCAGCTTTGACTCTAGCCTGGCCTGGCCAGGACCTGACCTGCCGTTGTCAGGACGGCCCCTACCCTGCCGAAATCGGATCGACGCCCACCTCGACCTGGGCAAGGGTTAACTCCAATGACGTCAATGGCTGCGGCGGCAGCAATGCTGTCAAATGCAGGCACTTCGCGTAAGGGCAGAGGCTGGAGGAGGGGCAGGAACAGTGGGGGTGCTGCTTCTGACACATTGCAACATGCAACAAGCGGACTCGAAAACCCTCAAAGTCGAAGCTGCAAAAATTCAGCGATGCTGAAACTTTCCGTTGACGACGTCAACATCAAGTTTGCCGCGCCTCTGATGTCGTTGGTCCTGCGCCACCTCCTGATCCTGCTCCTGTTTGTGATAGTGTTACTGCTGCTGCCGTAGTTTGGTGTTTTTTTATACACTAAAAAATAAGAAAATAAACCAATTATACAAAAATAAGATTAGCAAGTAGTTTAAGCGGTTTTTTGTATACAATTTAAAAACAAACTTAAAATAACATTTTACTAAAATATTCCTCTCTAAAGCAAGTAATTTCGTAAAGTGGGCATAGAATCCCATTTTAAAATATCCCCTATTTTTTAATTAAACAAATTTACCTTTTTTTGTTGCATTTCGTTGCTGTTTGCTGTTTAAGAGCCATAATACAGGACACTGCCGAGGTTTTTGTGGGTTGGCTCCAGGGCCGAGGGCAGGTCAGCCAAAAAAGTGAAAACTTCGCCCTTTTGTTCGTGCTTCGGTGGTTGGCTGATGGCTTGTTGCAACGCCTAATGGCCCAACTCTGCCGCAGACAATTTTCCCTCAGTTTGGATGAGTTTATTAATTTAATTTGAGCTCCAGGAAAAGGTTCCTCCCTTTCTGTATTTTATTTATAAATAGAGCTGGGAAAAAGAACCAAATTTTGTTAACAAAGTTTGAAAAGAAGAGGAAGATATATAATTTATTAAAAGTGTAATAAGGTAATAATAATATCAGTATAAAATATGTACAATTGTTCAATACAAAATATAATTCTTCATCAAAATTGTACTGTATTATTATTTTAAAGTATTTAAATTGTTCTTAAATCTCTTAAATTTGGTCAAGAACTTTAAAACATAGCAAAAGAGTATCCTCTCCCTTTTTATTTGTAATTATAAAGATTACTATAATGATAATGGGGAAAATTGATTTTCAATAACTCAAAACATTAAAGATTTACTACAAAGTCACTTTAATGATCTATAAGTCAACATATAAATTTTCGAAGCCATTAATTTGTTTCAGGAACTGTAGACTCTGCAACAAATTGCTAGACTTCAACCTTATCTACATTTCAGCTCTTAAAAGCAGTTACAAACGCCTTTCCTTTTTTTTGTGGTGGTTTTTCCACGAATACTAATGGAAAATACCGACCCCGCCTAGCTGGCTGGCCATCCTTTGAGTACGCAATTAGGTGCGCATTTCACTCGTCTTTCCCGCATTTTGTTGGCCATCTTTATATTCCCCCGGCAGCTGCATTTCCGCACCAAACGAGCTGGTGCTTGTTTACGCCACGCCCCCGCTTAGGAAGGGGGTTGGGGGAGAGTGCAGCCTCATTTTGGCCATTTATAGCGAGTGTTTTCATGTAATATGCGTCATTCATTCGCCTTTTATTTTTGGCACACCGAGCGAACTCCTCCCACGCGACCGCCGCTGCCTACTTTCGGGCTGCGACGCATTTGAACGTTTTTTTGATAAAACATCAGGGCCATGGAAATGGAAAAATGGGAACGGGACCACAAACGAAGGGAATGGATGGCCATTTTGCCTTCCCTTTTCGATGGTGCGCATAATTGTCCTTGAACTTCTTTCCCCCTCGAAGACAACAGAGGACAAACACACAGAGAGAGAGAGGAGGTATTTTGGCAAATGCCAAACATCCAAACTATTCGCTCGCCTTGGAATATTGAAAAGCAATCATGGCCAAGATATATGGCCAGTTGGCAGCACAGGGTCAGTCAGCAGAAGAGGGGGTCAACAGAGAGAGAGAGAGAGAGAGAGAGAGAGAGAGCGAGAGATGTGGCCAATTTAGCGATTTGAGATTCCAAATGATTCGGCAAATTGACTCAAGAGCGCTTCGACGACTGCAAATTCAATGATGTCGCCTTAAAATTGACTTGGAAATCCAATTAACCAAAGGACAGTACGGGAAATGTGTCCAGCAATTTGCATATCTCCGGAATCCTTTGCCTTATTAAGCCTCCACTTCCTTCTGAAAGATTTCCTTGTCTTTCATTTGTCATTTGTTTTCGTCTTACCTACGTGCGTTTTCATCTCTCATTTTTGTTTTATTTTGTTTCCCGGACCTGGGAGTCCAATACATTTCTGGATTTCTGTCAGGATTTTCCCATTCCCTCCGTCTGTGTTTTTCTTTTGCGTCTCGTCTACTGACCATTATTCCTTCCCTTGCTTTCTCCGTTTTTGGAGGCGCTGCCAAAACTTTGTTGCTCTTTTTTTATACTCTCTCCAAGGGGTAACAGTGTGACTTTTAAAGGGATATACTTAATGACATCTTTACAGACTAGTAGAGGTTCTTAAACCAACTTTCTTAAGAGAAGTTATTACTTAATAACTTTCTTTTTACAAACCACATTTTCTTTTATAAGTTCTAGGAACTTGAACATCCTTTTAAGCAGCCATTTACAGTCCTCTGGATTACCTTCAAGGACATTTGCCGGGGCTTAATCAGCAGCTAATTCTCAGAATGGACCTTCGCTCTATCTTCATTTGTATCCAGTTTCAGAGGGCATTTGGCCTTCGGTTTTGTGGTATTTTGCGGTTATTTATAACATTTCCATAATTGTGGGAACGCATTTCAAATGCCTCGCAGTCTGTTTGAGCCCTTCTGCTCCTCTTTCTCCTTCCTCCTTTGGCCTGCCGTCTTTGTTGGGCAACACGTGTCAAGGATTAGGGGTTGGCCTGCGGCCTGGGCCTGGGCCTGCTTCATTAGCGTGTGGCGGCCATTGGGACTTGGGACTTGGACTCCGACCCCACCGCCCTGCATAAATTGCCTCAACTGTGCCCCTTCGGCGGCAGGCAGTCAAGCGTTTTATCGGCCCAGACCAGACCAGCAGCAGGAGCAGTCACTGAAAAGGCTTAAGCCCTGCACAGAGCAGACCGCAGCTGCCAGAGAGATGCATCGTCATGGAGCAGCCACTCGCATGGGCTCCTGCATTTCACTTTTCCTGTCTGAAGGCTGAAATCCATACTGCCAATGCGTTTGCACACTGCAGAAGGATATCCGTTGGGATGTACAGAGAGGGGCAAAGGGAGTAAATTTGTGAGTTTTAAAAAAGATTCCGTAAAATATAAATAAATCAACATACCCAGAGTAGCTCAGAAACTTGCTCTACAAAAGTATTATAAGCCGTTACATTTTTGTAAATAGTTGATGGAATTTCTCTTAGTGTATCTAGAACGTCAGTTCCTTTCGGTCTTGCCCAGCTTCATCCTCATTTGACTTACCTTGAGCCTTCATCGTCCTGCCTGCCTGCAGCAGTTGATCATTTCTGCTCGAGTGCAGCCATTGCCAAGGATATAATTCCATTTATTCACAACTTTTTCCGTTTTCCCAACTTCCCCTCCCTTCGTGTCCTTCCCGTTTGGCAAACTTTAAGGTTTTCCATTCTATTTTATTTTATGTAAGCAGTTTTCTGCAGCGTCTCTCGTTCTTTCTGTGATTTATTCGAGGCGATTTTTGTTTTCCGCAAATTGATTTCTGTGAATTATGACGGTTGCCTTAGGGTTTTTAGGGTTACTCTCATTTCCTCGGATCCTGCGATTGATTTACGTAAAGATTTCGTGTGGTCTGCAGGCAGCAGAGGTTATTTATGCGATGGCCTGATAATCGGTTAGCTAGTATACTATATAAAAGAGACCCTCCGCATTTATTACTTCAGCCAGACTTGAGTCTCTTAGAGCCTCTTCATTCGTTTTCATATTTTGTAATTTCACGAGATCGTAAAAACTTATTGCCACAGCGGAGGCAGAAAGTTTTGTGCGGGCTAAAAATAAATCCACTCGGTACATTTGTTTGTTTGCGGCATCCCATTAGGCTCGTTTTGTCTTAATATCAATTACCAGGACCAGGGCCCAGTCATAACCAGGATCCCGTCGCGTGAAGGCCGTAAAAAGCGAGAGTGAGTGAGTGAGAGAGAGAGCGAAGAGAGCAAAGCCCCGAGGAGGATAAAAGGGACTACATGGAGGCGGAGGAAAAGCCATTAATGGCCCAAGAGGCGCCTCACTTCTCAGGCAATCATGTGTGGCTAAGTCCGAGGTGACACCACCACCAGCAGCAGCAGCAGCAAATGGAGCAATGCCAAGTCCAGCGTAGGAATAACGAAGGGCAGGCACAGGCACAGCCAGAGGCAGACTCACTGTACAGGATGTCACACAGGACATTCCCTTAGGCATTGCTCGCCTTGTCCGGACCCAATTGAGCCCGAATCAATCAGCCATCAGCCATCAGTAAAGCCGGTCAACATGCGTCGACTATTCGACACTGAGAGCTGGGAGCTGAGAGCTAGGGGCTCGACATCAATTAGGAAATGCAATTTCAGGTTTCGATGTCGAAGTCAAGGATTTTCGGGGTGTTCTAATTGGACCCTGAACTCGCAATAAATTTAAACAAAAACCAATTTCGATTCGCCAAAAGTTTGTCAGCCAAAAGGGAAAAACGGAATTTGAACTGGACGATGAATTATTGAGCTGATTGCAAAAGGACACAAAGAGAGACCGTAGAATAGAGTACAAAAAAAGTATTTTAAAACCGAAGACAGTAATTTACGGCTACGAAAGAGGAATTGCGAATGGGAATATAGAAATTCTAAAAAGAAATGTTATAGAGAATTTTAAATGTTAGATGTCATTGAAATACTCTGGATATTAATTTTCCTTGATTTCTTGGTATGCTTGCTTTCTCATATAAAGTTCCTTACCTGGCGTAATTCTTCTTTATAAAGGTCAAAGGCTGAATGCTGTCTCTGACAAGATGGGCGAATTTGTCACTTTACATTTGGCCCGCAACACTGCGTATACGCAATGTAGAAGCTGCTGCAATAGCTAACTCAAGCAGCCGCAGGCAAGCCAGCGAGCAAAATGGCAAAGAACATCCTTCGTGCCAGGACAGTGGAAAAGGCAGGCTACCAAAAGCATGTCCGTGTTGCAAATATTATACTTAAATTTAAGGAAATATTATAAGAAAATATCCTACTACTTCCCAGGACAATAAGGGGACTCCAGTTATAGTTTATCAAGTTTTGATTTCAGGAAAGGGTAAAATCCTCTTAGGTCCTTGGCAGGCTCCACTGTACCACCAGGACACCAGAATACCAGGCAAAAGAGTGGTCTGACAAAGGAATTGTGCGTGGCAGGAGAGTGTCTAAGCTGTGGCACGTTTCGCAGAGAGCGAGGGCTGTGCTAACTAGCAGGAGGAGTCCGTGCCAGGCTGCCAAATCAGCAAGGCAAAGCAATCGCAGGACCCGAACGCTGGAGACAACCATAAAACGCCTGGCAAAGGTCACGAACACAACCTTTTAGCTGCTATTTCAGTGGAAAAATGTATTTTCACTCGTTCGCTTGGGGCACCATCTCCACCTCCACCATGCCACCTCCTCCACTCTGCCACTCTCCACCGTCTTCCTCCATGCCACGCATCAGCGATTTTCACTCAACACTGATAGTTGGCACCGCACCGGAGAAAGCGCCGAGAGTGCTGCTGCGCTGGAAAACCCGAGAAAACTGAAATACCGGTGTGAAGGTGAAGTGCCTCCGAAAAGTAGCTGGCAACTCTGGCCAAGGACGCGACTTGCGAGCCCTTTTAAAGGTGGGGAGAGAAGAGTCCGCTCCAGAGGCCTTCATCCTTGCCTTCCTCCAGCAAAAGCAGCATTGATTAGCCACGCTCTGGGATCTGGGATCTCAAAGGAGCAGACGACATAAATGTAACTTTGAAATTGCCTTTATTTTTTGGCAGGTACATCACTTTGGGGTACTTTCATTTTTTAACCACAAACAAATAGGGAGTATTTGAAGCGTTGAATGAAATATTTCACTCACTGCAAAGGTACTATTTATATTTAAGGTTAAAATAATTGTTTTACCCTTCTCAAGCTAAGTAGCTCAACTTATGGATCCGATATGCCCGAATTATGGCAGGGTACTTTGTCCCGGACACGGAACATTGATCGGCTAATCCCAACTAATGAAAACCCGCTCAAACGTTAAATTGCAGGGTGGCGAAGGGTTAGGCAGTCGAGTTCAGCACCGAAAAACCAAACCACAAAACCATTTCAAACCGAATCTCCTTAAACAACCGAATTTAAAGCCTCACCATCTCGCCCCGGAGATGTCTGTCATTATGCGTTTGCCTATATATGTTTCTGTGGTGCTGTTGCCGCTGCTGTGGGGAAATGCGAATACGTGTCTGGCATTCTCAAGGTTGGATTTTAATGCCTTCTCATCACACCGAGGGCTCCCGATGCCAGGGTATACTCTCATATATATGGCCAACGAGTGTTTGTAAGCCCTATGCAAATATCCGAATGATAACAACGCACTTCGAACAGAAGGACCTTGGGCTGCGGTCGGCTTGTGGTGCAGAATCGGATATGAGGCACTGCTTCAGCTTCGGCTGTGCCCTTCATTTGGAATAATATTTAAATAGTTTGGCAAATGCAAAGCCATCAAGTACAATATACCAAACACCCACACAATATAGTGATTACAGTGGAGATGGACTGGTTAGGATTTCCTTTTTAGTTCTTGTCTGTGATTTCTAAAAACTTGTTTCATCCATATTGAATACATTAATTTAGCTTTTCCTATTCTGACACTTAAATATTATTTTTTAATAAATTTTAAATGCTATTTTTATTATTGAAAAAAGTCATACTTTTTTAGTTTATACAGAATTTTGTTCTGTATGCCTTAGTTCCTACTTAAATTAACCTCAGATTTTTGCATTTTCTCAAAGCTGCTACTATTCGAACCCCAACTGTAGGTTGCGGTGTTTGTGTTCCTTTGATTTATGCGCCTCTGCACAAACATTTTCTCATTCATATTTTTATTTTCGGCTATTTTTGCACGCAACCTAAAAGCGGCGAAACCCGAGGAGGCATGGGATGGGCGCGGGAGGACGATGGAGGGACACAAGACACAATTCTGGCAATAGACAGGACAGCAAGGTGGCGCCAGATTTACGGGAGACCAAATGCGAAATAGAATGGCTGGCGAAAACAAACCTTTAGTGACACCACCGTAAGCACGAGTTAGAGCCATAAATCCTGGCTGAAAACAATGAGGCTAAGGGATGAAGGATGAAGGAGGCAGTCAACTATCCACATGCAATCCACGAAAGCCCCCATTAAATTCCCTTCACCTGAGCTGAGAGCGATTCGATTCGTGAATTTAGCATTTCAAGTTTGGCGGCCGAGGCCTAAGCGTTTTATTTTACATTTCAAACATTATTTTTTATGGCATATATTTATTTTAATGCATCCACGCCTCCCCCTGTAGCGAAGTTGCCTACTTCTAGGCGGTGCTCATAATCGCTTAACTTTATTCCATCTGGCAAAGCGAGCGGGGGACCTTCCAATAAACGCTTCCGAACTTTTGCCAACAATGTGCGAATGATAGAGTGCGGGGTGGTGCTTGAAGTGGTGAGAGGAGTGGGCGGCAGCCAGGTACCGCCTTCGCCTTCTTATTATTTTTTTGTTAGGCGGCAAGGACCCTTTTCGGGGGCTTTGTGCAGCGCCGCTGTTCGCTGTGCCATAAAAGTCTCGTAATCATTACGAGCCAGCCAGCTGTTTTCCCTGCCACGCGCAGCATCCGAAACAAAACAGAAACGGCTACATAAAAAAAAATCGAAAGAGAAAAAAAAATATATCCGAAGGAGCAGAAGGAAAAAGGAAAAGCGCGCTAAAGAAAAAAGGCACAAAAAGGAAAATAAGGAAAAAACATTGCTGCCGCCTTTGATGGCCGAGGTTCGTTTCGTTTCGAGCGATTTTGGAGCTTAACCTTGACTCGCTTACGGCTGGCATTGAGAGAAATAACTAGCAAATATTTGACATTTATATTAATTATATTTTTATATATTTTTTTATTTAAGACATATATTTGTAATACCCTGGGAGAGTATTATAATTTTAGACAGAAGCTTTAAACGCTGTGAAAAAAGTCATTTCCAACCCTATAAACCATATTATTCTTGATCAGCTATATCCCTAAGAAAAAAAGTTGTTAAAAATTTTTTACAAATTTTAAAAATAGTGAAAAATTTATGAAAAAAAATTTTATTTCTTAAATTTAAAACTTATGTGCTGCTTGGTTAACTTTGTAAAAACTAGCACATAAAAGCTTTTCGAATTAAAATTAATGGAGTTTTGGCATTTCATTTTGAAATAATTTAAAACAATGTCGGATCTTCAAAATAATTTAGGAAGTCTAAATTAATGATATAACTCTTATTTATTACTTCATTTACAAACTAAGCACGAGCTTAGTAGACTTTTCTCGCAGTGCTCTGGATCGCGCATACGCAATGTGGGCGTGGAGCGCCATCTTGACGACGCCTGTTGTCACTGGCTTGGGCGTCTAATCTTATCTGTTACTTTCGGCTGCTGCTCCTGGTGTGTATCTGGTGTGTGTGTGTGTGTGTGTGTGCCCCGGGTCGCCTCCTCAAAGTCATTTAAAATTGTTGTGCACATAAAATACCGGGAAAGGGACCGGGACTGGGACGGTGGGGCGGAGTAGGACTCCGGAGAAGCATTCCTTCCTCCGGCTTGCCTTCACAAACAGCAGAGAATTCCTCCTAATTTGGTCCACGCGACTTTTATGACTTTAGTGCGACCCTCACTTCACCATTCAATTTTACTTTCTGTCAGGGATTTAACCAAAAAAAAAAAAGAAGAAAAAGGAAGGGAGATTGGCTTTGGCGTTGCCTTTGTGTTTCGCCATTGATTCATATTTTTACGCAATTTTTAATGTTTATTCCTGACTCTGATGCTGGTAAAGTGCCTACAGTAAAGGCTATTTTTAGAGACTCAAGAAGCTGGTTTCCCCGATAGTGTTTCCTGTCCTTAAAATTTCAAAGGAAAATGGTTTTAGAGAAGAAGAAAAATAACATGGACATGAAGTAAGAGCTACAATCTAATTATAGAATTATATATCCCTAAGGTAGGGGTAAACAAAGAAGTTGAGTGGGTCATTAAATCAAAGAGAACAGAGCACAAAGAGAAACCCATACATTTTCCCCTCTAGAAATATGAATAAATTATTAATTTTCTAAAATGAAAACATGTTAATAAATATTTTAAAACCTGAGAAATGCAGAGACATAGATACTGTGAGGCATATTTAGGGGAAAGAGCCCCAACCGACGTTTAACCAATTCAATCAATATTTTTGCCACGAGAATTTTTCACAATTCCCCCCCATCCGTTGGCCCCATCAAAGGACTCCATGCATTCACACCACTTAACGGCTCATTAGACAGGGAGGAGCTTCTCCTGTTCCCAGGAAGGATGGCAGCTGGCTTTCTTTGTGTGTGTTTTCTGCGAGTGCAGCCTTTGAAATGCTTAAAAATAACAATGTGAAGGCAAACTCGAATCGCTGGGCAATTGATTAATTCGGCGTTAATAATACTTGTACCTCAGGCCGCTCCCTGCCGTTGGCTTCCACAGCCAACGAACGCAGCTCGGTGCTGGTTGTTGGGCTATTTATAGGCCGTATCTGTGGCAGCTGGAAAATGGGAAAACGCAAAACGGAAAATGGTTAAGTGGGAGAGAACCTCCTAGAAGGAGTCGTCGTCGTCGTCGTCCTCGTCCTCGTCCACCTGTCAGGCGATCTGAAATACACACACATGCGATGATGATGATGATGATGATGATGTCTCAATGGAAGGCCTAGAGCTAGAGTGCGTCTGAATGGGGCATGGAAATGTATTTCCCTTACAACTCAACACTCGAGGCAGTTGTCAATTTCCGCTCGAGTCCGGAGTCCGGAGTCCTTCGTTTCTCGTCTCCATTTCCGTTTCCCCCCATCGATACCGTGTATCTATCTCCATCTGTATCTGCCTGTCTGTCGGAGTGCGGAAAAGTCTTGCACGTGCAAAGCTCCTGGCAGAAAAATCAATTAACTTAAATTAATTCCACGAATAGCAACCCGGTTCCCCTTTCATCTGTATTTTTGGGGCCCCCTTCTCTACCCCCAGCTCACCTCACATGAGCTTAGCATTGTAAATTTGTTTGCCAGACTTTTGGCTAAGCTCATTGGCTGAGAGCTTTGGCTGCTGTAATACCAAATGTTCCGACAATTTAATTTGCATTTTATGCGCCAATCGATTGGCAGGAATTGAGGCTTGGCTTTCGCATATTATGCGCCGGCTTAGGCCACATGAATTCAATTGCCACATGTGGCCTAAGGAAGTGGTAATCATTGGGGAGGCGCACTGCCTATGTGCCTATTGGGGGATCAAAGTCAGTCAAGGATTGCAATGAGCTTTTGTTGGGCAATGGCAGTGTGATTGCTGAGAGACCTCGGTAATATAGAGACAGCAGGAAGTGTATACAGTACAATTCAACGAATTTAAGTGCTTTAAAAATATATTTTATGCTGAATCCTTTTTTAAAATGTCACAGAGTTTATGGTCATAAAGCACTTTGGTTATTAAAATGTATGTTCATGCATGAACGCAGGTGTTTTGTCAGGGCTTTTGGCAGCTGTAATTATTGTTTATGGGTTTAGATACACATGTTTTCAAGAGTAAATCTATTATTATAAAGGTTTCAAACTATATAATATTTAATAATTTATCTACATAAAAATAAGCTTGAGTTCTATACAATTTCAACTCTAATGCATATGCATGCAATATATTAATTACGAAAACCTCTTGAGTTAAACTCACAATAAACCAGCAATTATACTATCTTAAACCCAGGATATCAACATTTATTTAACTCACATTCCTTCCCATTTAAATACACGTCTCCTTGCCTAACTAATTGCAAATTAAAGTGACTTATTACTACGAACAAACCCAAAATAAGGACATAACTGCATTGGTAATTACTCCCTGAACAAGAGGACTATTTCCCAAAATGCAAAATGTTTAGGCCGATAAATCAAACCGTCAAAGGACATGCATGTCGTAATTATCCAATTTAGCTGAGGTTTTAATCGGCTGCCTATTTGGTGTCCTGTAAGCCACAAAGCACACATGGACCCGTCCATTATCTATTTTCGGCCATGCGTGCAATTATACAATTTTCCAAATCATTTGATGAGTGATTCACAAATACAGAGACAAAGGGGAAAAACAATTGCATTTTCAGCTTGCATTTGCTGCAGGTAACAGTCACGAGAAGCCACAACAATCACTCTGCGAATATTTTCATAATTAATTAATTCAGAGGTGGGGAGGGAAAACAATGTTGCCTCTTTCGAGGGAGTGGCAGAATTTAATTACGCAAAAGTTCTGATGATTTTACGTAGAATAATGTATGCAAGAACTCGAGCAATTCCTATTACTTTTCATTTATTCTGCTTCCTTCCGCCCCGGCAAGACGAAAACTTTGCTCTAAACTCGTCTAAAATTTGAGGGAAAAGGAAAAGTGCGGTCTCGGAATGGGAATCTAAGAACAAATGGATGAACTATGCTGGCATGTGTGTTTCTGTCTGAATGAAATTAAAGTTCCCGACACGTAGGCAAACACGAATACGCATACGACCAGAGTTAAGGGACTCTGCTCGCATTTCCACATATAATATATCCTTTGGATACATTTTGTTCACCCGGCGAGTGTGCGTGTGGCGCTACAAGTTGTGCATAAATAATTTGCGGCAGCTGCGCTTGATTGACTGACTGAATGACTGACTGACTGACTGAGGGACAGCCTCACTGCCTCGCTGACTAAATGACTTCACCGCGCTTACATAAGTATGCGTGTGCAACAAATGAAAGCCATTGATTGCCAACTGGCGACAACAATCGCGGAAAAATTCCCTTCACGTCCAGTGCTTGTCTCCTTCAAGGACATATGCAGGATATGCGAGGCTTGGCAACACCAGGTGTGGCCACAAAGGGCAGTTTTGCGGGGGGTGTCTTGGGGCGTGCGCACCTGTGCGGTTTGAGGTGAAGCCTGCCCTGCATTTTTCACACGAAGCGGCGGCGTCGGCGTCGGAGGCGTCAATCAATTCGCAAAAGTTTAACGAACCTGTGCGGAGGTGAGTGTGTTTGTGTGTGCGCTCCTTCGGTAGGTGTGTATATACGTATACGCACTTTGCCGCCATTATTAAGAAAGTATTCTCAAACGGAAAATACAAGAAAAGTGTTTTGCTTTTGCTGGAAAACTTTTGAAAAGCTTTTCCGGTTTTCTGCTCTTGTTAGATTCTACATTGTAGAATGCTATGTAGAATGAATTTTCCCAGTAGAAGCTTTCTAAACTTTTGGAAATAACATTTTCCCGTGATAGAAACCATTTCCGAAAAATACCTAAAATAACTTTGAGATAGTTTCGGAATTTTTAATTGTTTAATTGTTTTATAAGACAGTAAAAATGTGTTCACAATGTTATGTTTATACCAACGCTCTTTTTATTTAAGGCATTACATAAGCTTTTCAAACAAAACCTATACAATTTCTCCCCCTCAACAAACCCAATTCAAATTCAAATTTTAAGTCTACATTTTGTATTTAATTACACACTCCTTTCTCGAGTTGGGCAGCCTAATACTTACTATACACACTCTTAGCCAAATAAAAGACACAATTTCCTCACCAGCCATGCTCCTTCTGCAGGACATGCTTGTATATGGTAATAGGAACAGGATAGGGCTTCGGCACCGGGATCTTGATCTGCTTGATCACCTCGACGGGATAGGGCTTCTCAATCTCCACGGGATATGGCTTTTCCACGGTATACGGGATCTTCTTCTCGGTGATCTCGGGTACTATCTTGTAGACCGGCACCTGAATCTCCTGCTGGACGGGCACGTGAACAGCATAGGGTTCTGGGATCTGCAGCCGGATCACATTGGGCACTTGCACCGCCACTGGATGGGGTATGGGCAGTGGCACCTTCTCGATCACATGCACGGGCACATGCTTCGAGATCTCCGAGTATGTGGTGGGTGTGTGATGATGATAGTGGCCATCACCGCCTCCTCCTCCTCCGCTGCCACCATAACCACCATGACCACCATAGCTGGTGGCCCCTCCGAAGCCACTGCCTCCATAGCCATGTCCATCTCCACCGCCGCCGCTGAAACCCTCGCCGCTGTGCTCCGAGGCGCAAATCAGCTGAATGCTGCAAATTAATATCTGTGGAGGAGGAGTAACCAGTCTCTGAGTCTTTGGTACACTTTTTAATCCGTATTTTTTTTGGAACTTACGAATCTCCACATCTTGTGTACGCGGCTGCTAACCTGGCCGGATCTCGCTAAGGTAATGCGAATGGCTGCCATCTGTCCACGGCTTTTTATAGAGACGCCCAGAGCCCACAAGAAAAGTGAAAGATTCGCGAATTGGGCCTAGGACCGAGTTGATGTAACCATAACCAAGGCAGCATTGAAATAGAAAGTATATTGCATTGCCAGCTCGCATAATTCCCATTGTGCTGTGCACTCACTGTGTGCTTTTCCAGGGAAACGTTATATCAACAAAATTGGGTTCAGCAGCCGGGTATCAAGTGGTCCCCCTTTTGGGAGAGCGGGCATGGCGTGGACATGGTCCATTCCAGCTGGCCTGGCTTTAGGGTTAAGGTTGTTGCACGTACTTGAGTTCTCCAAATGCAGCTCCAGCTTCGACTCCAGCTCTAACTCCAGCTCCAGCTTCAGCTGCTTCCGTCAACCATGGCATTGGCTTGCATTGGTTGCAGCTGCGAAAGTGATAGTCAGTGGTCAGTACTAGTAACTAGTAACTTGCAACCTTAGGCAGTCAGGCAACTTTTAATCAAGCGGCCGAGATTAAACAGGAAGCCGAAAACTGGTCGGGCGTGTCTCTGCCTCGTTAGCTTGGGGTCACCTCTTGGATTGGCAATCTCACACAGAGCCTAAGGCTAAATGTATTGGCTTTACAATGGTGATTTATTTATTTATTTTTATCTTTTTTTACAAAATATGTCTTGTCGTGGTTATGCTTTATAAAAAAACTTTACAATTGGCGTGGACACAACTGAACTAGCTAACTAATCGCGGAGAACTAGAACTAGGGCGTAGCTTAGGCCTCGCCCTCGGGCTCGTCGCTCCAGTCCCAGTTGCTGAAGGAGTCCTGCAGGAAAATAAAAGAAAAAGTAGCTTAGTATCTCATTATCTCAGGTACACCTTAGCTTTAAGTGACTCACATAATCGTCCAGATCGAACTTCTCTTCCGGCAAAGATTGCGGCGAGCAGGCCATGTAGGCCACGCCGGTATTGTGGGCGGAGCATTCGCAGGACTGACTCTGGATGGGATTGGCGCTGGACGCGATGCGCTTGGCAAAGATGGTGGCAAATCGCTTGATGGGATATTTGCGCTCCGGCTGCAGCTTGCGGGCACTGAACACAGAACCATTCGTCTCCAAAGCCAACGCAGTGCAGATGCCCAGGGTACTCTTGGGTATGAAGGTGGAGTTGCGGGTCTCCTGGTCGCCCTCGGGGAAGCGTTTCGAGAAGATGAGCTTACGGTCGAGGCCAAAGAAGTGGCGCAGCTTCTTGCTTCTCTCAAAGTCAAACTCCGTGTCGGCCAGAACATGCAGGGTGATGCCCTCCTCCATCATGTACTGCTGGATGGATGTGTAGTCAAAGCGCATGTCCTTCGCCGCACACCGGCTGCAGGAGAGCAGGATAAAGGTCTTGGACACGCCGGGGCGGAAGTTAAGCTTGGCTGCCGTGGAAATGGCCATCAGGATATCGTTGCTGGTGCCATTTCCGGTGTTGATGTGCCCAAAGTATTCCGCCAGCTGTTCCGGCTTGGAGGTGAACACGTTGTGCTCGTATATTACGCTTCTGGCCTTGTCGTAGGGAGCCACTCCGCCAAAGGCCATAACGGCATAGCTAAGGGAAGCGAATTTAAGGATTTTAAATTAATAGAATCATGAGGAGGAGTAATGGAAACCCTTACCGATTGTTGGTCAGCTTGGCGGCCTGCAGCTGCTCTTCAATGCTAGCCACCACAGTCATTATGCTCTTGGACGTCTTCAAATTGGCATTGCAGTCCTTGGCCTCAACCAGGAAGACCACATCGCTGCTGCTTGGTATCTCCTCGCTGGTCAGCTCCATGAAAGTGCCCTCGGGAACATAGGAACCATTTGTGAGCTGACAGCTGAGAGAGAAGAAAATGGATTATTGGTTTCTATATCTATGATATTTTTACGATTCCCGAACTTACAACACACACTGCGATGGCACTCGCATGGGCACCTTCAGAGCTGTACAAGCCTCGATGTAAGCCAGAGCCGCTGAGCAGGCTCCCTTGACCGCTGGATGTCCCTTGCTTATGGGTGGCGACTTCATGCCCAGATCCAGGCACATCTCGTAGAAGGGCGTGGGATCCAGGACGGCACTGCAGCTGGCGAGTATTCCGGCACGGAAGAAGCTGGTGCATGTGTCGCTGACCTCCTGGCTGATCTCCTGCGTCTTTGCCAGCTCCGTCTGCCGGCAGTGCCTCAGGCTCCAGGAGTCCGTGAACTCCTGCGTGTCGTTGGCAATCAAACTATTGGACATGGTGTACTCGTCGGAGGGTTCATTGTTCAAGGTGCCCAGCAATCCCGCCGTCCTGGCAAAGTACCAGCCGCTGACCTCGAACCAGCAGAGATCGAACTGCACGTTGCAATGCAGACTGAACTCGGTATCCGAGATGATCGAGAGCACGTCCTGGTCCCGATGGATGCTCACTGCTTCCAGCTTCAGGGGGAGAATGGGTTGTGGATCGCCATTGATGCTGATGTGCTGTATATAATATGTAGATTCGGGAGATGAGCAAGTATAGGTTAAGAATTATTGCAAAAGACCTACATCTGTGCCCAGATCGATCTCAATCAGTTGATCATTGGCTATGAAGCTTAGCTTGCGGGTAAGTCCTTGGCCAGTCAGGGATTTGGTCTGCAAAATATATATATCCTTAATATACCAATCTTCAAATTGAGAGTTTGTACTGTGAGGACTGAATATATCCTAGCCAAAGAAACTACTTCACAATACTCACAGCTGGTTCCAGCAGCAGGGTAAAGTTGCGCTTGAAGAAGTCGTGGGCCAGGAGGTATCTGCACTGGGCATTCGGCCTTCCATTGCCAAACTCCTCAAAGTTAAGGTTCAGGCCCACATAGCGCTGGTCAAAGGTCATGTAGTGCCGGGAGTCAATGAGCAAGGCTCGAGCTATTAAACCAAAAACTCAATTAAAACTAATGAATCCTGGAAATCCTGGACAACTCACAGTAGTAGGGCGGCAGCCACGTCTTGGGGTCCAGATGGGCCCGCATATTGTACAGCTTCATGACAATCGAGGAGTTCGTCTCGCTGAAGAAACTCTGCACCTTGGCCAGCACCTGGTACTCGGGTATCTCCTCGAACTTCGGGGTCTCATTGAAGGCGTGCCACGACATCGGCAGCTTCTGTTCCAGGTCGATGATGCCCACCTCAGGATCGAAGATAAACTTCGTCTTGGCCTCCCTGTACATGTCGGCCGTCTCCAGGGCATTCATTGCGTAATTACGGAACTTGTTGCTCACCAGCCCGTAGACCTGATGCAGACGATGCTCCAGCTGCAGCTCATCCGCCACCCACTCGACCTTGGCCACTATCTCGTAGTATTTCTGGACCATGATCTGCACCTGGTCGATCTTCTCGAGCTCTTTCAGCTCCTGCCAGATTTCGGTGAGCACCTCATTCAACTCGGCGCCGAAGGGCACCAGCTTGAAGTATTTCTCCTTGACGAAGTTCCATGCCAGCGTCGAGTACTTTTTGATGTTAGTGATGGCATCGTTGGCCTTGACGTCCCTATACAGTCGCTCCGCATCCGACGTGAAGCTGGACACCGTATTGAAGTAGGGCGACTCGGCCAGCTCGTTGGTGCGCTTGTAGATGAAGTCGAAGACCTCCTTGCTGAGATTCCAGGCTGTGGTTTCAATGAAGCTGATCATCTTGAAGAGATGCGGCTCGAACTTCTTCAGGACACTCTTCCAGTGATTCTCCGCCAGCGTCCAGGTCTTGTGCCAGAGGTCCTCGATATATTTTATGAACTTGATGTGCAGTTCCTTTACAAAGCTGTCATACTTTCCAATACCCTTCTCCAGGAGACCGGATATGTACGAGAGGCTTTCGCCGTGGAAAAAGCGGCTCACAGCATCCAGCAGGTTGTTATAGGTTGACTTGATGGTTTCGATCAGCCAGACGATGCTGTTGCGCAAGGCCTTGCCTGAATCGCCCATCGCCTGCCACAATTCCGAAAAGATTTTGGGCAGAGATTCGATGTGGTCCCTGATGGCCAGCTCGTCCAGAATGGTCAGCGTAAAGTTCACCACGTTCTTGATGTAGAAATCGTTGGCCTCGTACGACTGATTCACGAACAGACGCAGATCGTTGAGATCCTCCTCCAGAACGCTCAGCTGTCCAATGTCCTCAATGAAATCCCTGTTGTACTCCTTGGCGGTGTTCCAGACGACGCCCATTGACTCGGTGGTTTCCGTGTAGATGGACTTGATCCAGAAGTCAATGCCCTCGGAGAAGGAGCTGTAGACGGATTTGCCCACGGACTGGACCTTCTCGCGCAGATCCTGTCGGATGGCCGGCCGCCAATGGAAGCGTCCTGTGATCAGTCGCGAGTGATTCATCTTCAGGTAAGAGCTCACATCAATCACACGGATCTCCTCGTAGTTGCGCCAGATATCCAGGTAGCCACTGCGGGAGTCCGGAATGTAGCCTACCATCTGCAGGTTCTGGGTGGCATCTTCGGACAAGTTAAAGTCCATACGGGCATATCGCTCTGCCAAGTCCACATACACATAGCCCGAGTGGTTCGTGTCCGGAGTGTCCCACAGAGTGGCGTTCAGTCCATAAATCGGATACTGGAGGGTTGGCAACAGATGCACCCGCACCGTGTGGAACGGAGACTGACGTTCGTACTCCAGTTCCCGCTTGGTCACATCCAGCAGGGCCAGGAACTTGCCGTATCTCGCCGGGAACATTTCACGCTTGTAGTGGGCCGTGGACTCTGTCTTGTAGTAGGAGTTCCTGGCCGCCAATGTTCCGTTCAGCTGGACATCCAGCTCAGATGCCACGTGCTTGCCGTACAGCTGGAACGTGTAGTTCGTGTGGCCCAGTTCGCTGAACCGATCCCTCAGCTGCGCACCCAGCTCGATAAGTTGGTCGGGGTTATCTGAATAGTCGATGGTCAAGTCTGTCCTGAGCAGGTCCTCCAATCCCCGGTAGTACGTCGCCTTGCAATTGATGTCCTTCTCCAGGAGAGGATGTGCCACCGTCAATGCGAATGTGCGATGCTCGCGATCTCCGCGACGCAGTGGCTCCGCCGTCCATTGCAGGTTGCTGTGAATCGTCTTGGGCTGACGATCGTAGTCGCCTCCCATCCATTGGAAGGAGAGGTCCGAGTTGAAGTGCGTGTCCGTCAGGGAGTACTGGCCGGAGGAGGAGAGATTGCGCTTGGGATAGAAAATCTCCAGAGCAAAGCTCTGAGACTCATTGCCAACCTATAGGGAAGCAATAAAGGAGGTTTAGTTGTTAATGGGGAATACGTGCACTGGAATATACCTTGCTAAAGTTGCCCAGTTCCAGGTTGTAGCCTATCCAGGCCGTCTCCGACAATTCCAGCTTGGTGTGCTGCCTGACCACCTCGGGGCTGACATCCTCGTACTTTGTGCTCAGCACCACGGCTCGGTTGGGATGAATGGCCACCACCTTGAAGTCCTGGGCCTGGAGTGTCGTTCGCGTATGCAGTTCCCCAGTCAGATTAAAGTTCTGGGTGTTCCGCAGCTCGAAGACTTCTAAGTGCTTGATGTCCTGGGTGCCGGCGGGATCGCTGGAGTCTCTGGTGTTCACATAGTGTATGCCCAGGGGTTTCATGTCGTTCTCCAGGGTGATGTCCGTGGTCTCCTTGTAAATGGGGTGCTTCTGCTGCTCAAGCCGTTTATATTTACCATCGAGCGCTTGCTTGTCGTTGTAGACGACCAGAATGTTGCCCAAGTCCTGGTTGCGTCTCTTCTGCAGACCATACTTGATATCTGCTCGATGGCGAGTGGCAAGAGGAACTTCTACCTCCACGTTGCCATTGAGGTTATGGTTGCCATTGGAGTCGTCGCTGTCATAGGTGCTCTTCAGTTTGAAATATGCTGAGTCCTGCGGCCAGGCGCAGCGGCAGTAGCGGTAGCTCTTACCACTGCAAGATAAATTAGCCATAAGATATGGTTTTCAATTATTTTGACTCAATCACAGTTACTTACCTCTTGGTGGTGAACTCGAAATCGGTCTTGAACCAGCTGACGTTGAGGAACGATGGCATGGTGCTGTTGAAGTTGCCATGCATATTGCTTAGCGTGCTAAAGGACACGTCCAGGTCGGTGATGCGACGACTCTCGGGATAGTCCAAAGCGCAAACCACGTTGTGGTATTCCGCATTCTGCTTATCGTAGTGTCCGGCCAGGGCAAAGGTGTGCTCGTTCTTGAACTTTGGTGTGATTATCTTGGCAGAGAACTCTCGACGGTCTCCCTCCTTCTGAAGCAGTTCGAAGTCTCCCTCCACGATGGACAGAGCCTGCAGCTGTCCCCACTCTAAGTGAGCCAGTCCGTGCAGGTCGCGGGTCTCGTTGCTGAAGGACACTCGGGACAGCATCCTCTGCTGCGCCTGCAGAGCCTCGTAGCTGGCCTCGAGGAAGAACTTGGGCTCTACGAATTGCTTGCTAATCACGTTGCCATCGTAGCGGGCACGTAGCTGGTGACGGTCCCCAACCGGCAAGGGCAGTTCGGTGAGCACCGTGAACTCAAAGTCATCCACCGACTTAAAGTGCAAACTGCCGTTCACATCGAGATTCCACTTGGAGTCGACGCTCAGGCGGCCGCCAGTCTGCAGCTGCTGGAAGCTCTGATTCGGATTCAAGTACTTGGCACTGGCGTGGACGATTCTTGGCTGGGCACTCGGCCGCTCCAGGTAGCTCTCCAGCACAAGCTGCACGTTCTCGCCCAGGATCCAGGACCACAGACAATTTCCGCGTCCGATATACTTGCCGATCTTGTATTCGCCGACTATGTTGCCACCATTGTTGGTGACGCCCACATCCGAGTGCAGGTGCACCGAATCGATGCCCAGCTCCTTCCAGGGCGTCTCCAAGTTGAGGTCACCCATCATAGAACCCGTGGCGGTGGGTTTTAGGTTTCCGTAGAAGTTGATCCGGGCAATCTCCGGCTCTGTACTCTCTACCAACACGGAGAAATCCATGGCTCCATTGGGATCGTTGACACTGTAGCCGCCGGAAATCTGGCACATCTTGCCATCCTCGATGGCGCTGAAGGAGAAACGGATCTTCTTCGGTCCTGCCTCTTGGATATTCAACTCAATTACTCCATCCCTTCCCCCGGCCTTGGGTTGTACCCTCAGGGTGGCATCGATGGGTAGGGTATCAGACATTCGAATCGCTCCTGTGATGCCATAGGTGGCCATGTTCCTGTAAAGGAATCCTGAGACATCGTAGCGCTCAGCATCGCGAGGGTTCTTAGCGATCGTGCCGTGCATGGAGATATTCCGGAAGTTCTTCAGTGGCGTCCACACCTCAATGTTGAAGACATCCTGCCTCTTGTTGGCCCTTGTGCCATAGGCAATGCTCTTTCCATCCTGACTCAGGAAGTTCAGATCAAAGCTGAGCTGGGGACTCTGGCCGCGAGTGGCAACAACAGAAGTGGAAACCAGTTGAAGGGGTAGCATGGTGGTCCGGATTTTTCCATTGGCATTAACTATATACGAGGGATCCGTGTGCCAGTCCGTAGCTATTTGAAGCTGAATTACGAATTAGGGAATTAGGATGTCGCGACATGGTTTGGCTCATATAAAAAACTAACCTGATTAACGGTGCCGTTGTCGGTGACCTCGAAGCGGATATCGATGGCGTTGTCCACGGCTGAGAAGTCCTTCTTGAAGTACACCTGGCAGGCATAGTGCGGAATGACGTCCGTTTCCAAAAGAATGCCCACTGAGGTCTCCAGGAAGTTGTCCTCTTTCTAAAATAATAAGGATTAATGCCGAATTCTGAAGAGTATTTTTTGCTATAAAAACTAACCTCTATAGAGGTAGCCATCGAAAGATGTGTGTGCGCCGTAATTGAGGTGATGTTGCCCTTATAGACATTATCGTCCAGTTCGAGGTGTCCATGGATGTCGATCTCGTGGAGCAGCTCGTAGGGCGTGATGAGCTTGAGCTGGACATCATACGCCGTCGGCTTCACATTATCCTGCAGCGTGGTGTAGTTCAGCTCGAATCCCAATTCACGGAACTGATTCTTGTCGTCGTTCAGCATAAACTTGATCCGCTCGTAGAAGAAGTTGAAATGCAGGTCGATGTGGTATTCCACAATCGACTTGACCTCCTTGGCCACAGCGAACGGAGTGGACACGGTCAGCAGATTGTGTACATTGAGGTAATCCGGATAGTGTAGGCGATCCTTAAACTCCAGCTTGCCCTGCGGCAGCTGAACATGACCCACAACCAGGTAGAAATCAATGATCTCTTGGATGTCCACCGTGCCCAAGATGGTGGGCCAAACGAGAGTGTCCAGTTGGAAGTCGGTGAAGTATGAGAAGTACTCCTCATCCGGATCCGGCTTGTAGTCAATCTCGGCGTTCAGGGGTTTAAAGTCCGCGTCGTAGAGCATCTCTAGCGCTATCTTGCTGTTGCCCAGCTGGTTGATCAGCTCCGACTTGGGTTTCCCATTGATCTTCACACCGACCTTGTAGTGCGAGAACTTACCATGCAGTTTGAATACAAACTCATCCCGTTTCAGGAGCTGGGCAATGAAGCCGTTCTCCTCGAAGCCAGCCAGCGGGGTGAACACCATGTATGAGTACTCAAAGTCCGTGAGGTTCTCCATGTGCCACACGCCCGTGAAACCCAGTGTGGCATTGTTCCACAATCCACGCATATCCGCACTCTCGGGATGGAACTGGGCGAAGATCGCCGCCTGCTGGAAGCTCTCGATGGGCGTGGCCAGACTCAGTTTGACATCAAAGTTCAGAAGATTCTTGATGTCCGCCAGGGCCTCCACACCCAAGGCAGCCGTGGGGGCTCTCACTTCCGCAACGGCATGACGCTTTTTCTCGTTCAGACCAAAGCGACCATTGATGGTGGGGAATTTCTCCAGCGGTGTGGTGATGTTTATGGTCAGCATGTTGTCTGTGAATTTCTTTACATACCCATCCATCGTTAGTGTAAACTCCCGGACATCGAAGTTGAGGGAAGCGGCTCCGCTGACCGCTCGCTGGTCACTCAGCGAGAACTGGGCCACCAGTCCACCCTTTTCATAGCCCTTGAACGGACTGACCAGGTGCACCAAGCCGGACACATTTTGGTATTGCAGATTCCGCTGGATCTCCCAGCTGGAGTCCATGCTGTACGTGTTGAAGGTATCGTTGCCACTGTAGCCCAGGTACAGTTCCGTGTCCACCTTCTTGGCGTCCTGCCAGTGCACAACCTTCACATTGATCGTGGGTATGTCCTTGATGGTGCTGTTGATGCCGAAGCGCACGTCGAACCTCACCAGCTGATTGTTGATATCATAGTCGCTCTTGTAGCCCACCTGCAGCTTCTGGTCGTCCGCCCAGAAGAGCGTGGAATTGATCAGGATCAGGTTGTCCAAGTTGTAGACGCCAGCCTCAAGGCTGTTGGTGCGCCAGCCCTCGAAGGGTGTCCTTAGCTCGGCGTGCACCCAGTTGTGGAGCGTTTGGTCAGGCAGAATGCCGGCGTCGTACTCGAATTCGATTACCTCAGTGATGCTCCAGGAGGCGTGAGCCTTGCCATAGTACTTGGGTCCGCCGGTGAAGGCGTTGAAGCCAAAGTTAATGGTGCGCTCCGGGTAAGTGACCATCACGTTGGCATCGTAGTTCTTGGTTCCCGGATTATTGTACTCGGCCAGCAGACCCAATCTCTGGCTGGGATCGCGGTTGGCATCCCACTTTAGCTCAAGGGAGAGCTCCTTGCGCTTCTCCACATTCAGAAGGCCGACCTTGATGTGAATATCTCGTATCCTGGGGGTTTTTATGAAGAGTTAACTTTTGTAATCTCTGCTAAATATGGTCTTGACTTACTTGTCTATGTGCAGTTCCAGATGGAGAAGCTTGAGCTGCTCGGATAGTAGCTTGGCATTGATCCAGTAGTCGCGTTCCTTGATCTTCAGTCGCACCTCCGCGTTGGAGTTGCGATTGTGGGCATTGACGGTGTGGTGTATTGTTAGACCGTAGGGATCCTTTCCGTATTTGGCCTGCAGATCGTAGAAGATCAGTAGTTGGTTGCGGCGATAAACGACATTCAGGGAGGTGAGCTCAAACGAGGGACTCTCCACAATCATCTTGAGGTGATGCAGGGCCTGCACTCTGGAACTGCGGTCCTTGTAGTTGGCCTTAATGGCGATGGAGTGGCCAGTGAACCAGGAGCCGTTGATGAAAATCTGAGAAGATTATAAGTTAGTAACTATATTTGTTATTTTAAATACTAAGTGGAAACTTACGATATAATCCTTGGTGGCTTTCTCGTTTACTTTGAGGCGGGCTGTGCACGAATTGAACTCCGGCACTGTCACATTCATATAGGCATCAATGGCAAAGAGGTTTTTTCGTGGCAGATGCACTGAGAACAGACCCGTGACCTCCTTTTCCGGAGCATACTTCAGACCCACGATCACATTGTGTTCAGTTCCGTTCTTGATGCGCTCCTCATGCCTTAAAAAATAGGGGCTTAGAATTTCTTTTCACAAGCAAAACTCTTCACTCACTTGACCATGATGCGGTAGTCGATCTTAGACCTGGGCAGCTTCAGTTCCAAACTCGCCCTGGTGCGTGAACCCTCCCAAATGGAGTCCTCCGAGTGAGAGCGGGCGAAGATCAGACGCAACAGGCTCGTGAAATTGGGATCCACATAGTCGGGGGCATTGTTATAAGTGATCACGCCCTCCGTGTGTCCCTGCAGACTCAGCCAGGTGGCCTCCGAGGCAAAGTTTAGCTTGGGATATGCCGAGGTCTGGAGCTTCATGTTGCCCCGGTACTCCGTCTTGGCCTTGTCCCCACTGTCCACCAGCTTGCCGGCAAAGTTAATCTCCTCGATCTTGTTGGCTTGGAACTGTAGGAAAAATAAATTACAAATATAATTCAAGGAAGTTCAGGCAAGGACTCACCCGATACTTAATTGTCATATTGGTGGAGGTCGTCACTTCGCTCTGGACAATGTTGCCCTTGATCACAGCCTGCAGCTTCTTGGTCTCGAATGAGAGATCCACGTCGTGCTGTTTGATACCATTTTTCTCGTTCACCTTGACAGTGCCGGCCAGACCGGTGATATTCACCCCGTTTATGGCCAGCAGCATCCGCGGATTGTATATCCAGGCGGTAAAGTCCTGCGTCCTCCGCAGCTCCATGCCCAAATCCAGCGATCGATTGCCATTCGTGTCCAGGTAGACATCCAGCCGACGGAAATCAGGATTGCCATCGTAGCTGCATCCGGCGGAAACGCGATTCGGGCCTCTCACAAAGGCCACGGAGGCGTTGAAGGCCTCCGGAACCTTGGTCACATTGGCGACAAGCACGCGCGGCACTTTGGATCCCGGCGTTGTGAACACCAGCGAGAAGTTGTTGTCCAGATCCTGCTGGTCCCACTTGTACTCGAACTTGTACTTTTTGGCACTCAGATCGGACTTCTTGAGGATCAGGCTGAAGTTGAGGGGACCGGCGAGCAGCAGGCTGGGATAAATCTCCGTGGCATTGCTCAGATCGGGGACACTGTAGTGGGAGCACATCTGCAGACCGATGGCCTGATCCAGCACGGGCCACGTACAGGTGGAGTTGGCGCTGCGGTTGGGAATGCCCGCCTGAGGCACCTCCTCCTCCCGCTTGTGCACCAGCAGCTCGGATCGCACGCTGAAGATCTCGTTCTGGTCCTGGGGAAGATTGAAGGAGAAGGAGACCAGGTTGCGGCCTCGCACCTTCAGGTTAGCCTCCAGCTCCGAGTTGGAGAACAGATTGCTCTTCACTTTGATGCCCGACTGCTCCCAGAACATGTCCGTTTGCATGGTTGTGATCACGTCCACGGATACGGAGGGCTTAAACTGGCCCTGGACATTGAAGTGCCAGTCAGTGGGTGGATCCATCTCCTCCAAGTTACCGCTGATTCGCAGATCCACAGACGAAGCTCCGAATGCGTGAATGGCCAGCGGGAGGCCCACGGCCAGGGGAACTGTGTAGGAAGCGTCCAGAAAGACTCGCGACTTGGTGTAGCTGAACTCCTTTCCGGAGAGCACTTTCTGGGCCTGCTGGAAGGGATTGAACTGGGCGGCCAGAGCCATCACCTCCACCATGTTCTCCACGTTGTAGTACTGCAGATCGTTGCCGAAGATGCGGAGACCGAACTGCGCCCGCGGGTTCTTGTAGTCGTACTTCAGCTTGTAACCGAGGCTGTCCACGCTGCGATCGATCTCTTGCTTCCGGGCTGAGCTGGCATCCCTCTTGTGCCGCCGGGTTCCACTTAGGGACTCCTCGTAGTCGTAGTCCTCTTCTTCGTCGGTGTCATCAGCACCGCCTGCCGGCTGGGCTTTTCTCTTCAACCGGAGATTGTCCAGCCCCAGGAGATTCTCAATGGTGTCATCCTCTTCGGCGCTCTCGTTACCCAGCCAGCGGTTCAGGAAGGAGAGTTTCTTGCGCAGCAGCTCGCCGCTCAGAGGACCCTTCGGTCCGAAGGCCGCGGCCGCCATTTCCTCCAGTCCCTCGGCGCGGGCCGTGAACTCAAAGAAGTTGACCGACTGTCCAAACAGATCGGCGGTAAAGTTGAGACTGGCTATCCGCGGCAGGTAGGAGTCCGTGCCGAAGATGACATTCGCATCCGTGGTGGTTCCAAAGTTGTACTCGTCGAAGAACAAACTGTGCTCGTAGTTCCTCGAAAACTTGCGGATGTCCAGTTTGAAGCGGTCCGAGAGCTCGTCATTAAGGAGCAGGCCCTGGGCCTCGATGCGAACCGGGGAGTTTGACTTAGCCAGATTGGTGAGGTGTGACCACACGAATGAGCCCACCTGGTTGATCTGCTCGTGTTCCAGCACCGCCTTGATGGCGCCCACGGAGATGTAGTCCGGACAGCGCATGGCCTGCAGGTAGCTGTAGATGCGCAGCTCCGAGTTCAGGGTATAGTTCGCATAGCTGTCCAGGAAGAAGGTGCGATGTCGGAGGCAGTCCACCCTTCGGAAGGCAAGGATGGCCTGCAGCCGGAGATCCACAGAGGCCTCCGCATCCCGGATTATCCACTGCAACTGCTCGGCAAAGGCGGGCGAGATCACACCCACATTACCCAAGCCCTTGAGCAGGACAACCATGCGCTCGCGGTGGCGGCGATCGCCCTTGAAGAGGTTGTACAGGCTGAGGAATTCGGTCTCCAGCAAATTAATGACCTGCTGGACACGCATGTTCTCCTCACAGTTCTCGTGGTGCTTGCAGAAGCTGTGCACCACAGCGGTGGCTCCGAGTGTGTACTCCGGATCCAACTTGTTCTTGGCGTACTCGAGGATCGTGTAGAAGGTCTCCAGGGTCTCCTCGTCGGGTCGTGTGATGAAGGAGAGCGAGGTCATCCAGCTGTGGGCCTTCTCCTTGGGAAGCTTGCCGCTGATGATCTGATCCCGCATCACCTGGTAGGAAGCAGTGCTGCCAATGTAGGGCAGGGATTCCAGGACATGGTTTCTGAGGGATTCAAGATAAATAAAGGAACCTCTATGGCTATGGATGGCTTTGTTTATCACTCACTTTCCCTGATCACAGGTACTGGCCGAACGCTGGAGTAGCACGGAAAGGGCTTTGTAGTCCAGGCTCTTGGACGTCTGCAGAAAACTGGTAAAGACGTCAATGAACTCGCGCTGGATGTTGGGAAAGCCGACGGCGCACATCTGCACCAGCAGCTCTCGGGCTGCCTTGATCTCGTCATGGGTGGGCTTCACCGCAGGCGTGTGATCGAAGACCAAGGTGGCCCGACGTTCCACCAGCTCGGGATCTGTGGGGGATACGATTTTCCAGGTTAATTAAGTTCAAGATTGGTTACAAAATAACCTACTCTGTTCCAGGAACTCGCTGACACTGTAGGGGTCCTCGCCCTTGAGAATGAGGCGGCTGCGACTGGTGGTCAGGGCACCAGAGCTGGCATTGGAGAAGGGCACCAGCAGGTGGGTCTCTTCGCAGCTGATGTCTCGGTAGATATTGTTGTCTATGGTTAACTGGAATGAGTTAGAAAAGGCGTATATATATATTAATTAATTTATATAAATTGGTTAAGTATTATCCTTGAAATAGTACTCACATTGCAGTAACTCTCGGACTTGAGGATGGGCCAGATGGTCTTGTCATCGCGGAAGGTATACGGCGTGGTCTGCAGCACCGAGTGCGTGGCATAGCGCTGTCGGCAGGAGGCAATATCCTTGGTCTTCCTGATCTTGACATACACACTGTCCGTGTCCTCTAGGAAGTACTGCACTTGACACTGGCCAGAAACATCCGTCTCTGTGGTGTTCGAGTCCACGTCAAAGCGCATCATTGTGTTCTGGAAGGCCGACAGGATGCCCTTCTTGATGTTGAGCACCCAAGGCGTCTCCTGCTCTTGCGGACACACCTCGCTGATAAGACCGTCGTGGTAGGAGAAGCGCAACAGGTTCTTGCCGAGGTCCTGCTGCAAGCCTATGCTCTTGGGATGCAGGTCCTTAAAGTTATCATTAGAATCCTCCTCACTGCCAGGATTATCATAGTAATCATACACATCCCTCGGCTGCTCGGTGATGGAGTCACTTTCATTGCCAGACATAGCAGCATCATCCGCTTTGTCGTAGAGTTTGGCATCGGCGATCCGCAAGTAGCCCTCGCAGGGCTTCGGGAAGAATATCTCCAGGCTGGCCTTCAGCAGGAGATCCGAGCTATTGTCGCCAGATCCTGCGAACTCGGTTCGCACGGCCACCGTGTAGTCGTATTTGTACTGCAATTCGCCGTAGCTGAACTTGGCATTCTCGATTTGGCATTGAGGCCGTCCGCAGATGCGAGGGTCCTTTAGAGGATCTGCAAGTAATTTGTAATAATAAATAGTATCTTAATAAATTCAAATTAAAAGGAATAGTAATTACTCTCTCTCGCTGCCTGAGCAATGTCTGCGACGAAGAGGAGTAGCCAAAGGGCTGTCAGTGACATCAACTTGCCCATCCTGGGCACCTTCATCCGGGAGGGGGGAAGATCAACGTTTCTTTTGCCGGAGTGGCACAGGATTACATGTGGGTGTGGGGGAAACCTGGAAGGAAGAGCATACCGTACAGCAAGGCGAAGATAATCCAGTTCAACTACGTCTTCATTATGGAACATCACTTCCAGCCGGATGCCCCGGACGGCGTTCCGGCCTTTAATTAAATACATTTCGCAATTGATTGGACAAAGCGAGCGGCTAACCGAGTTAACTTAAGAACGTTCTCGGATTTGACAGGCTGACACCAGCAGAACATCCGGGAAAGCGGATGGCAAAAGGAGCCGTAATATTTGCAAAATGATTTCTCGCTCAAGTGCGTTTTCTGGCCAAACCAGCGCTGCTGCGATTTCCTTTGAAGCCACCGTACAGAGTCATCCGTCCATTATTATAACACATACATCCCCCATACATATCGGCGAAGCCAAATGCAAAGCCAAAGCAAATCAATTGAATTTCCACTTGATTCCACATAAAACACACAAAACCGAGACCCAAGGAGGAGTCTCACTCTCTATCGCTCCCGGTCCGCCGTCATTAATTCCAGCAATAAAGTGGAGGCGGGCTGTGGGTGCAGGGGGCGTGGCCCGACAGCTCGGATTGATGCCAACTGTTGTTTGCATTTGCATTTGATTTTAGAGCTGCAGCAGCACACACACAAACACACAAAGAAGGAACACAAAAACCAAGCAAAAAACAAGAACGAAAACACAAAAAGTGTAAACTCTTTTTGTTTTGCTTCTTGCACTTTGCTGTATTGAACTTTGGAACTGCATATAAATCCTGCAGCCAGAGCTGGCAGATTTTCAAGAGAAAAACTTGGAGTTTTCTTAAGAATTCTAGTGGTTCAGGTTTTCTTGTATACCTTTGATTAGAAGTTGTAGGAAAATCTTTGGAATTTTAACTTGATTATGATTATGTGTTATGGATACTATCAGAGAAAGAGGCAGATAGATATGTTTGCACGTCTTTCTATGTTTCTATCTTTCTCTGTACATTTCTCTATATTTCACTAACTCTCGCAAAAGCGAGAGATAGATCTTTCATGTCTATCTCATGAGTCTCTTCAAATTCACTCTATATTTCTCTTTCGATCTATATTTCTCTACCTCTATCTAACTCTTTCTGTCTCAATCTATCTATCTCTCTCACTATATGCCTCTCCCTCTCTCTTCATTTGCCCTTGCCTTCCTTTTCTATTTCCGTCTTTCTTTCTCTATGTTTCCCAATCTCGGTCTCTTTCTCCCTCTCTCTCTCTCTCGATCTATCTTAATCTCTATCCATCTCTCTGACATCGCCGCAGCAGCCTCTGTCGGTCCGCGGAAACGCTTTCTCACGCTTGGTTTTTTTCGCCCTCTCTCTCTCTCTCTCTCTCTCTCTCTTTCTCTCTCTCTCTCTCTCTCTCTTTCTCTCTCTCTCTCTGTCTCTCTCTCTCTCTCTCTCCATCTCTGACATCTATAAATAGAGGCGCCTCGCCGCAGCACCCTCAGTCTCTCCGCGGCCTTCCACCCGTTCACCTCTGTGTAAATAATGTGTGTAATCATCGTGTGTTAAAAAGTGTGTGAGTAACTCAAAAGGACTTAACCATCGATGAATATCGGCCACGTCAGCGGTGTGGTGATAAAAGCTAACTGAGTATCCTCTTCTGCGGGTAAGTCCGAACCAAAACTATTATCCTATGTCCTATATAAAAAGCTGATAGGAGCTATCGATAAGCACAAAAATAATTTATTTATTAATATAGATCTAAAAATTGGTTATAAACTGTAAGCTAACTTATTAATTAAGAGCATTAGTTGATGCTATATTTGTTATATCATATGTTATAAATTATTTAATAATACTTAGCTTAAGGTATCTCACATATTGTTTTATTTAAAAAACCAAAAAAAGATTTTTCAAGCTAATGCAATTCGTTGCTATTAAATTCTTCCTGATAAAGGAGACTAGTTTTAAGCTAAAACCCCTCCAAACTATCATCTCTGAAGTGCATCCTGCTCCAGTTCCTGTCCCAGCTCCTGTCCCAGCTCCTACTCCCGCTCCTGTTCCCGTTCTTGTTCCTGTTCCTGTGGTCTGATTGCGGTTGGGGGTGCCTGCTGACAATGATTGCTGCAAGAAACAGTGAGAGCACTTAACACTTTTTTGCACTTCGACTCCTGCCCCAACTTATGCTCCTCTCCTGCCCCTGCTCATTCTCCGGATTTGGCCAGCATTGGCGTTGTACATCAATTCGTTCCATCGAGGACTCAGCCTGCCCCCCTCTCGATCTGCTGTCGGAATCCTTGTGTGCGGCTGTCACAGATTGAATTGCGTTTGCTCCTGGCTCCTGGCTCCTGGCTGCTGGCTCCCCCGGCTGCTCGGGTAAATAATGATTGCAAATCACGCTGCTGACGCCAATCGGGCCAAATTGCAGTTTCCTATATGTTTTATCGCAGCTTTTAGTTCTCTCTCCCTCTTTTTTTAAGTTTTTATTACTTCTCGACTGTCAGCGTTTCATTTGGTAAAAAAGATGAGCAGATTTCTCCTGCTGCCGCTGATGTGGATTTCGTTGCAATTAATGGAGCTCAGATAGTAAATGGAGAAGAAATTACATTGTTGTCACGGCTTAATGGAAGTTCTTGCTGGAGTCTGGATATTTCATTTGTGATATTTTTTAAATTTAAGGAGGTTCCAAGCAACATTTCCTCTGCTTCCGTACTCATTTAAAATATTAAAGTCCTTCTGTTAGAGCAAAATTGGTTTTGGCATCGCTGCAGCTTATCAATTTTCAGTTTTCCACGCTCGATGCATTGCGATTAGCGCCCCTCGAAAACAAAAAATAGAGCACCAGGAACAATGCCAACTTGTATGCAGCTCCCAGTAAGCCGGAAGCTGCTGCTCCTGCCCATTCCTGCCACTCCACAAATATTATCTCCTTGTCAGCGACGACCCCAAGACCCTCGATCTCTGTCCCATGCCCTTCAGGTCAGTTCGCTGCTTTACTAATGTACAGAGAAAAAAAGTAGTGCTCTTTATGAGCAACAAGAAGGCACAACTCTTTATTATTTATTTACAAAATAAAATAAAGAAAATCTGATCAACTAATTACTATGATATGTAGGTGTATTTTTATTAAAACTGTACAGTAAAAATAAATTTAAACTACTAAAAATCCCATATTTTACCTTTTAAAAATAAATAAAAGGGAGTTTGCTATTTTTTCCATATGATTTGGGTTTATTATTATATGATTGTCCTTAAAAACAAATTAAATAATATTTTTATTCGTGTTTTCCCTGAGTTTCCCCCACTCTTTCCCCCTTCTTTCCTGACGAGCAGACAAAGCTGATAAACGATAAGCGGCTTAACTTCCGCGAGTGCTTGGAAAGACCACCGAGGACGTGGGTCTGGATTCAGAATAGGAATAGCAATATCGGGTATGCAGAGAAATATATATAATTTGGCAGTGATTTGCCGGAATTATAATAATGGAAATGGGATTTGTGCGGCACGCTTTTTGACGATATTTGCTGCACTTTCGGGCTAAGCCTTTGAGCGGTGCTATCCATATCCAGTTGGAACCAGAGACCTCGAAGACCCCCGACCCCAAGACCCCCTGACCCCCCGACCCCTAGACCCCGAGAATCAAAAACCGAAAAAAAAAAGAAGCATAACAGCCCAGAGTGCACATAAATTTGAGTTTCCCCCATTCCCCCTCTTAACTTGCACTCCCCGAGCAAACAAAACTTACGATTACTTGGCCAAAGCCGTAGGAACTCAGGAGCCATTTGTTTTCATATTTCCCCCTCACGAACTCAAAGTCTCACAGCCTCGCACCTCACACACACACACACACAGAAATACAGAGAATCCCTGGGCACCTCTCATAGAACATTTCCCAGGCAAACATTTTGGTAAAAATGCAATTTTCAAGTGAAGGTGAAGTTGCAGTTGAACAGAGAAAAGAGCACAGAGCTGGGCGAACAGGGGAAACTTTAGCAGATTGTTAGCGAGTGTAAGAACACCTGAAAGTCGATTTCTGGAGAGCAAAGTGATGTGAATGCTCTTTGGTGAGCAAACATGGATTTTAAACAATTTTTAAAAAATAATATATGAGTGAAAAACGTTTTTGATGGGAAAATATTTGCAAGGAACTTGGAGAGGGAGAGAAAAAATATATTTTTAAAATGTACGAACTAATATATTTGGTGTAAAGAATTGGTTGTCATGTGCTCTATTAAAATATAAATAATTTTGTATTCTAAAATACATATAACATTTAATAAAGTTAGGTATTTTTGGCTTTCCTTTACAATTTATCAGTAAATTTAATAAAATTCACATAAATATCCGACAAATATTAAAAGGCATAAATCAAGTGACTTTGTTTTGTTGTAAATAATATTCTTTGAGCTTCTCACAACTCATTCTAAGAATTAATTCCCTGAAATATGAATAAACGAATGGTTCGATTTGGCATATGATACTCGGAGTAGCCTCTGACCCTTGCCTTCTACTAAATTCCGCCCCGAACCTGCTGTCTGCCCCTGGTTCAACGGAAGGAAATAAAAAGGAAAGAAATTTGCACTAACATAAATTCCGAAGTAAATGCAATTACGTTTGTTGCAACAACTTTCCGGAGAAGGGCAGGAAAAACGAGTAGCTTCATGGATGGAGGGAAGGAACAAGGACCAGGACATACTCGTACACGCACTACCATCCATATGTTCCGCATGAATTGCCAGGCGGAAATTCTCATCCTCATCGTCATCGTCGTCGTCGTCGTCGCTGCTGGCATGCAAATCTAATAACAAAGTACGGAGCCAAAGAAAGAAAGTTGCGCATGCAGCGAAGAAAACATCAACTTTGAGGAGTTTCTCGCTAAATTGGGGCCAGCTGAAAAATAAAAAAAATCCGAGAAGGAGGCGCGGCTCTCCTCCATTACAAGCTCCTATACAGCCATGCGTTTATTCGAAAATTTCAAGTGCGTAGCGCATGCAACAGCAGCTCCGGAAGCAACCGAAGCAACAAAAGCGACAAAAGGAACCGGAAACGATGACAACGGAAGAGCGCAGTCATTGCATAAAGGCAGAACAGTTTGTTCCCACCTCTGAAATAGCCGAAAAAAAAACCCAAGGAGTGGGATCAGAGGGCAATAAGCTCGTTTTTGAATCTGCTCCGACTTCTATTAGTTTTTCAACAGGCATATTTATACCCGTTGAATTCTGAACAAGAAGTTTATTGTGTTTCCTGGAATGTTCGTTGCAGGTAAAACCCTTGTAAAAGCTGGACAAAACATTGTGTTCTCTGGAATTTATGTCAGAGAATGAGTGAAAGGGGTTTGAGCTTGTTTAGCAAGCATTAAATTAAACTGGAAAATCCGGACAAGAATTTCTATTAACTAGAAAAGAGATTAATTTACATTTTTACCCATTTTTTTAGGTAAAATAAGAGAGAGATTTGTCGGAGATTTCATCAGAATCTCCTATTATGCCTTAAATATTATCAATTTTGTTCCTTAATAAATACCGGGTATCTAATAGTCATAACCATCAACTATATCTTCTCCATTGTTTTTTTTTTTTGAAGGCACCTTGCTGCCTGGCTCCCGTTTGAGCATCATCAAGCTCTACGGCGTAGGCTCCTTGTTATTGTTGGTGGCCCTGTGGATCCATTTTGTTTTTTGCTCCTGCTCCCCAGTTACGGCGGCTGAACTGGCCCTAATGGCCTCCAAATGGGCGCCATGTTTGTCCATTGCTCCACTCGTCGGCGCTCCTCCACTATTCGACGTGCATGCAATATGCAATGCATTTTTTCATGTTCGATAAAGACAATGGGGCGAAAGGAGCCCAACCGGCGGGGTTAGGGGGAAAAGGTGCGAAAAGGAGTAAAGGGAAATCGGGTGGAAATTGTTCGTGTGCTGGCTGAGAAATTGGAAAATTGAAAATTATGTGTATCACTTGAAAAATGGCTAATAAACGAGATTAAAATTGCCAGAGGCGTGATTCCCACCTGGAAACTGTGAGAACCTGCAAAGGCAGGTGAGAAAAAAACAAAGTGAAGAGGCGAGAAAAAAAGCAAAGGGGAGAAAAACGATTTTAACTGTGTGTGTTCCTGCCAATTTTTTTACGTTAGAACATGATTTACTAGGAAAAGGTGAACAAAGGACCAACTGAGGGCTCTGTGCAATTTTCTTGTACTTTAAAAAAGGCTAGGCAATTAATTATTTCTTATTGAGATCGTAGGTATTTATTAAGGCAGTTAAAAGTGATTAAAAATTAAAGAAAACAAAGGTTTAAAAGCTTGTTTGCCTTAATGGAAATACAAACTGTAAGTCATATTCCCAAAAATTTTATAAACCATTTAAGATAAAGTTTAAGAAGAACCCAACTTAATTCCGTGGCCATTTTTGTCCATTTACTGCCTGGAAAACTGCTCAAATCAATACGCATACGCACCGTGGTACGGCGGCTGCTGCTGTTAAAGCTCGCTCACTTTCAGTTGGCAAACATTTGCATAATTTGGCAATGCTCACTTAGATTTTGATGCCAGTTGCGACGCAAAAGAGAGAAGAAAGAACTATTATGCAAATTTGGTTTAAACGTTGAACAAAAAAAATATTCCCCAGCCATTTTGGGTGACTTGCAGTCAAGTGCAGGCATCCCTCATACCCCCATTTCCCATTTTCCCCACGGCTGGAAGGTGTTGCCGAGCAGTTGGCTGTAAATAGTGCTCGTGCTTCATCCTGGCGAGCAGTCACCTCCTCCATTCGCCGCCAGTTTGTCTGCCTGTTGGTTTAATGTGGCTTAAATCGTTGCCTTTCCTCCACTCCACTTCCTGCCTCATTTTTATCCTGCCAGGGCTCCTGGTCCTGCTACTATGCCTGCTCCTGTGTGGCTCTTACTGTTGTGGCTGCTGTCGTTAGGCTACTTAGTTCCCAGTCGCAGTCGCAGTCGCAGTCGTCGTCGCCGCACATTTGGTTCGTTTAATTTTTATGGCTTTGTAATTAAAAAAAATATGACCATAGTTCCCCAAGAGCCATCTGCCTAAGCTTCCTTTTAAGGGTTTTCCTGGCTGGCCTCCTTACTGGGACTCTAATTGAAAGCGCAATGCACGTGTTGCTCCCAAGCATTTTGGGGTGTCTAGTCATAAGCGCAGATGGGATTTATGCGGGGTCATAATGAAGCCTTAAATAAGTATTTGCAACCATATATATAGATGTATACACCCAGCTAGTTTCCTCTCCCGGTGTCTCTTCCCCAAAGTGCCTTATTTTCCTCGCTTTTGGCACAGCTTTTTCTCCCTAATCCCGTTGGCTTATCATGTCTGGAGCCCGAGACACAAGACATATGCAAGAGTTCACCTTTGGAGGCAGATTGATGTCAACTGTTTTTCTTGGGGGCGACATTTTTGGACTGACTCGGGGCTAAGTGGTGGCCAAACAACAACAAGAACAACAAGTGGACAGATCGCTTGAGGAAATTAAAGAAAAGCCGCTCCTCCAGTGGACAGTGGGTTGTCTCAGTTAATGCAGCTGCATGACAGGAACGCTGACAATGGGAGCAGTGTGTCACAGGAGGAGCCCTAATCCTTTCACCTGCATTGTGCGAGAATCTGTCAGTTGGGAGTGCCTTGTGTGGGGGCAAGTGTGTGGAATTCAGCAGGAAAACAGCAAGCACACGCCATGTGGCGCTGAAAACAATAAATGCGCCAAGGGCTTTGGAGTTCTCAACTGAGAACCGGATACCTTTTGAGACGCCCTTCTGCACTTGACGGAGAATTCAGCAAATGCGAATTCTCGGCGGTTGGGAGAAGTTTTATGAACATTATTCATCTAAATAGCTTGAACTTGAAAAGAAACAAATATTTTATGAGAAATTGGAGCTTGTCTTAAAGTATTTCTCTATTGATATTTCAGAACTTTAATAAAAACTTTAATTTTAATTTTAGTCAGAAGTTTGCGACGCAGTGAAGGAGACATTTCCGACCCTATAAATTATATATTTTCCTGGTAAAATAAATGTTTTTTTTAAATTTTGTCAAATTTTTTAAGGGTAAATTTAGTTTAGCTTAGTTCTTATATTTTTAATCTTTAACTTGCCCAAAAATTGTCTTGTAAAATTAATAAATCAAAGCAATCAAAATACAATCTTATATATTTCACTTAGCTGCGGAAGCGGATCCACATTTGTGAATATTGTAGTCTGTTTCCATTCTGGAATCTCTTATCAATTACTTATTATCAGCTTTGAACACTTGCACGTTTCATATGGCTTTGTTGATCTATTTTTCGCAGATTATTTTCTTATTATTTGATGCCATTATCTCTTGGCAAAGTTGCTTTGGCACACATGATTTACTTTAACTCCATACCCTGTGTCACTCTGTTTTTTAGAATAATAACTAATGATTCGTATTAATACAGACACAAAAGCACACTTTATTAAAATCCAAAATAATTTGTTTTCAAGATTAGCTCATCAGTTTCGAATTGGCACGTTTTCCCTAATAACTTTGTTGATCAGTCAGCATTATTTTTTAATTTTTTAAAAGAGCATTTCACAACCCTGATTAAGGAAGATTCGAGAGATTCTTCTCGCCTCTCTCCCGTAGCTTATCACTTCACACACACTTTATTTATAAAGCTGCCGACATCGGTTGAATGACTACGACTACTGAACTCTTGACCCGATCTTATCGGGGTTCCAGACTGATTCCCAATCCGAATTAACACGTAGTCGATGTTAATGAACAACGAATGATTTCAAACCGACATGTGGCGCACAGGTTTCACTCAGTTTGAGGTTATTTTCAGAAACTTTTTGCAGCCATTTGGTGGTTTTGCAGCGTAATTAGCACTCTTTCCGGCTCCACTCTTTGGAAAACACAAAAAACGGCGGCCATTAATGAGCGGCAGGCTCACTTCCGGTACGTTAGGCACCCAAAACACGCTCACACACACACGCAGTAACCATGGAATTAAATGCGACGGCGCAACGTCGGGAAAGCAGCAGCCAAACCAGTAAAAACAGTGAATTTATCCTTACTTCCGGTTCGAACGCGCCGCCAAAAAACCTCAACAGGCTTGAACTCTCTCACTCGCTTGCGTTTCCGCTTCCGTTCTGCCGTGCTCTTAACTCCGCTCGAGCTCTGAGGATGCGTCCGTTGCCCACGAAGCGGCAAACACGAATGTGCCGTTGGATTCTGGTGCTGCTGCTGCTTCAGTTCTTGATGCCTGATGCTGCTTCCATGCCGCCGCTCGTTTTCCGCTCGGTCGTTCGCAGGCTCTCGTGCAGCGCCGACTATCGACAGAGCGCACACACACACAGAGATACACAGTCCGTGGATGCACTAGGAAAAATAATAGTTTAGTCTATTTGAAATGGCAAAACAACGCTCTGATGCATAAGAGTAAAAAATATGAAGATCTAGGGATGCCAGCAATAATTGATATAAAGGTAATGTACCTACATCTGAGGCGGTTTTTGGTATACTAATGCATATTTTTAATTTATGATAAGTCGAACAAGAGATTAATCTTACACATATAATATTTAATATCATCTCAAAATACATCACTCCAAAAACCCTCTTTAATTGTACTCTTCCCCAAATATTAAGAAAACACTCCCCCTTTTCTCAGAGTGTCCGATGTCAGGCCTTTTAGCAGATAACGTTAGAGGCTCGCTGTGTCTTTTTGCGCTGAACATCTTCTCGATTTTCCAAATGCGTAGTGAATGAATGCTGGGATCTGTATATGAATCTGAATCTCTAGCCGGGAGCCGGGGAGCTGTAACTGGGAGCTGGGTTCTACATAAGAGCCAAGGCATGAATGAAATCGCCGCGCGTATATCACACGCATGCCAGCACAATCAAAGTCACCGCTGCAGTCCGTTCCTAATGGCTGTCAGCTCGTGTTATCGGAGCCGGGGACTGGTCGAAAAGGACCCCCGCTGACACGATGTCTCCCACACAGATAGATATGTCCATGACCATGCCATATTTCAAAGGATTTGCAGGAAGGGCCGCCGAGCTCTGGCCCATTCTGGGTAAAATAATAATATTTAAGAGGATTCCCGCCTGGAGAATTTATTTAGAGGGTATCGGGACTTCGGCATGTGCTGAAAAAGTTGAATTTCCGTTTTTGTTTTGATTTGATTTCGATTTCATGCCGCCTGTCACTGCTGAAGTTGCTCCCGCTGATGTTTTGCTTATCAGTTTGGACTTTATATTATTTATTCCACTGTGTGTCTCTTGTCCCTCGCCCCACTGGGCGACGCGTATTTATTTTGTAGTAAAACCAACAGCCAAGAAAAAGCATACAGAGAGAGACCCAGTCCCTCTCCTGGTTCCATTCCCAGTTGCCCTTCGTGCGATTGTGGCTGATTGATTGCACGCCGGGCAGAGATAGCAGAAGCGCGGAGACGGAGCTGATAGGGAGAGGTTATGGATTGCCGGACGGAAGATCAGCGGCAATCAGCTCTGAGTTCCCAAAGGTACTATTGCTAATATTTACAGAAAGGAGTAGTAGTTACTGTTGCTAGATAAGAGGTATAGTATCTACCTGGATATGCTGATATACCTTTGTGCAAATACCTGGAAATTTGTGTTTGCTAGGCCAAGGTTGATTTCATTTCCAATATTTAGAACCGATAAGGTTTCCTTCCCCTACTCCCTTTTGGTTGACGGCCTCCTTTCTTTTATTTCGAGATTTTTTCGTTCAATGTTCAATGGCCAGCAAATGCTTGTCATGCCAAAAAATGAAAGTGAAAACCTAGAGATGGAAATGATGATGTTTTCCAAGAGGGAAACACTCGCCAGAGACCCGTCGTGGCATCTGTTGTTGTCTAGTTTGGGTGCGATTTTGGGTCTCGGTCTCCAGGCGGCGCCATGCCGGAAACAAAAAAAAAAAAAAATACCAATATGCCAGGAATTTAATTTTCCAATGAAATATGAAAAAAGAAAATATTATGAGGGAAAGCTAGGAGGGACTGGAGGCAGGGAATCAAAACAAATTAATGCAAAATTGCTAACCAAAACCCGAAGCAGGAAAACAGCAGGCCGAAGCAAATCGAAATCGAAATGCTTGCAGTGACTGTTGAACCATTTATCCTTTATTTTCATTCCTTTGAGGGCTATGCAAATCAAAGGGGGACAAGGGCAAGGGCAAGGGGAACTAAAGAAAACTTTTGAAATTATCAACCTGGGAAAACTCTCGTTTCCAGGTGTCGGAATTGTATCTGTCTCTCTCCCGGGGGCAAGTCAATGAAATAAGTGCTCCGGCACTTGCCGGCTGCCCCGGCGCTGTCTGTTGCACATTTTATGCATATGAGTGGTAAATACTTGAGTGGAAATCTCGCCAGTGTCTTGTAAAGTTGCGAAAACTTATTCCCTACTATACCCCCGCCCTCAGCCCGAAGTGCTTCGCTTGGCAACTTGAATTTAGTTCGAGATTTTCCTGGCTGCACTCTCGATGTTTCTTCGATTGCGTGCAGCATGCGGCATGAATGATAAATAACAACATTTGCAAAAACTTTCGTTTGACTTTGGGTCCTTCGATGGTCTTACGGTTTACCATCAAAAATGCATCCCCCTCAGGGATTTGTCATTTACAAAAAGGAAAATGGAAACAATGGATGATAATCTTGAATCTCTGAATTTTTCGGCAATTTCAATTGTAAACAAAAAGTCTTATTTCGCCAACTAATTCGGCAAGCATTTTCTCGCAATTTTTGACATTTCCCATTTGCGGTTTCAGCTTGGCAATAATTAAAACCCCCACCCCATCATCTGGGAGTAGGGGAAAACTATTTATCTGGCCAACAAAAAAGGAGTAAAAATAGCTTTGGGAGCAAACTCCAAGGCAGTTCGTCGTCGTCGTCGTCTGCTGTCATAATGAAACCGAAACACACAGAAACAACGCTACGGACAAAAATTACAAACAATTTAAGCAACTGTAAAAAGAGGAGTTAAAACAAAAATAAACAGCAGGAAACGAAGCAAATTAAAACAAGGTTTTTGGCATACAAAACGGGGAATGCTCTATAGGTTTGGGGTAAAATAATATAAATATGTTTATGTACTTTCCGCTTAGATTTTAAAATTAATTAACTTAGACTTTAAAGCTGCATTAATTTAATTTAAATAATTCCAGCCAAATGACCTTCGATTATGTTAGGGTAAAAATGAAATTAATTTTGAATCAGGTTGCCATCGTTTTTGTAGATTTTCCTCTTTTTGAAATGGAATATTGTCCTCTAAAGGTCTACAGAAAAAATTCATTAAAAAATATTGCCCAGGGGTAAAAAGAAAAAATAAAAAAAGGTAACATACGAACCGCTTAACTTTATGCTATCTAATTTCTTTTGGAACTCAAAAACCCCCTGAAAGGGTATGAAAATAAACCCACTAAATAAATAACGTGAGCATAAACGCATGAGAGAGGGGGGCAGAGGAAGCCTGTGGACCCGGGTGCCGGGTGAGGAATGTGGAAAAAATGTTGCTCAAAAAGTTGTGAAAAATTGCAGCACTTGCAATGAAAGAAGGAAAGTTTTAAGCGCCCGGCGAGAGGATTTGGCTCAGCAGCGCAGCGGAAAAGGGAGCCTGACGAGACGAGGACATGGGATCTTCGGGGCGAGAGATGGCTAAATAATAGAGTACCGAGAAAATAATAAACTCATAAATATGACGAGTGTGTGTGAGGATCTGAGGACAAATTGCCCCGGCGGCAAATCCTCGTCGTTGAGGCGGGACTGATGAAAGATTTACTAGCAGGAAGTGGTAGTGGAAGTCGCTTGGCCACTCTCTCTCTCTGGACGGAGTTTAATAAGCACAGACAGGGTAAATTGTTGCCGGAACTCCACTGCAGACATTGTTTTAATTTGCAATCTCCGCCCACGCCGCCGCTGCCACAGCCTCTTCCTTTTTGGCAGCAAATGTCAAAGTTTCATAGAAACCAGTTGCAGTTTGATTCAGCGCCACTGCTTTGTTTATTTTGATTTTAGCTCTCCTCTATTTTATTTTACTTTATTTTTTGAGGACCCAGCTTGTTTATTTCTCTCTGTGAGGAATTTAGGGCCAGTTTCCGGAATGGAGTCGCCCTGGCAGTGACTCCGGAACTTTTTGTGCGGCGGCTTTCTTTCCTGCGGTTGGCTTCTCTTTTCTTATAGTTTTTGACAATCGCCGAAACTTTTGAACTAGGAACGTGTTGCTCTTGCCCTCGGAAAGTTTTTTAATGAATGTGTAGCTAAAAAGTGTATAGGTATATTTCTTCCTGTTTGGCATTTCAATTAAAAGCCCATAAAGTTTAACAGGTCGCTAATTATGGATGAACAGAAGGGCCGTTTTATTATGTATATTATTATTAGCTCTCAGTTGTTTGTTTTCTTTTCACTTAAATTAAACGAAACAGGAAATGGGATGTACATAATTATCTCTTATCAAAAGAGGTTTTTTAAGATACAATTACAAAGTCTTAGACTTCATAAACTGCTCTTAAATAATTGAAATATAATCAGGATATATTCATTTCATAGAGTTATTCATTTTTTAAACCCATTAAAATCAAATCATAGAAATTGCAGCCGGAAATGCAATTCGAATTTGATGAAAGTCTGTTATCAGCAGAAAACTATTTGCAGGAAATGGAATCAAATGATTTTTTTTACTCCTGCAATAGCTAACATTCAGGTGGTGTGATTTTTCCGAGGGTTTGGGGGGGCAAAAGTTTGCTTTCAAACTCATCCTGGAAAATTACAATATAGTATCGTGCCCTGGGCAACAGATGCGAGCTTATTTAAATATTTGTACTGATGAGCGTCGTGACATGTGCTACCAGGTTCAATAATCTCACACGAATGGCGAGGAAGGGCAGCAGGCTAAATATTCAATTACTGGGCCCAACTACTCGCCAGGAATGGTTATTGATTCTCCTCGAAGCCGGAACCATCGGAAACAATTGCAAATACACTTGCCCAGGGACAGTTGCCGTCCATTTATGTCCAATACGTGGGCCATAAATACAAACTATACCCGTCACTGGCTGGATATCACACTCAAGGAAAATTATGGTTTTGAAATAAATAAAATGAAAGAGTGTATTAGAGTTCCAAGAAGATGATCAGAAGAAAATAGAATTAAGGGAAAAATGAGGTATTAGTGAAATAATATTTGGATTTATTGATAAATTTTATTTATTTTCCATTGAAAAATATTTTCAATTTTCTTATGTGTACAACTAAGATTGTGTCACTTATGGCCAGGCTGTCGTTCTTAAGGCAATGCGACGTTGTGTCTTCTACATAACAATGAGATGTCCGCCTCAAACCCTTCAGTCCAAGTTGTGCCTTCTAATCAAGTTATGAATTATTTGGCATTTGCATATCCATCAATTGCATGGCCACGCATATTTGATCAGCCAATTACCGGCGCCATAAGGACAACTCTTTTCAATTTGCGGCACTTAATCCCCTGACTAATTAAAACAAATCCCCACAGTGCCCCGCCCGAAATTACTGAGAACATGTGCATGTCTGTGGTGCGTATACGTTATATCGTTATGGCGCAGACATTGTCGGGGAATTATATGCGTCTCCCTCGTTCGTCCGTTCGTTCATAGACTATGCTTAAATATTTTCCTTTTATTAATTTTCCCAACCAAAACCTGCACGAGGGAATTCCCAGCAGTACACCACCGAACACCAAACAAGCTCAACAATTTGTTGTCTATTTTACGGAGAAGGGGAATGACGACCGCGTCCGTTCGTCCACATGTGCCACGAAACATGGACACCGAACACGGACCACGGAGCACGGAGCACGGAGGAGCATGGCACACTGGACAGACCAGAGGCATTGTCGGTGCATTAACCGAGCTTGCTTTGATAATGAAAAATAATCATAAAAGTGAATGTGGAGTGGTGCTATGATACCGGATGCCAACCAGGGGTTTTGGGTTTCGAGAACAATGGGAAATGGTGCAAAGCGCGGCACTTGCATGTGGGAATGCCGCACACACCGGACACACCGCACACACCGTACACCTCGCCCTCCTCACTCCCCGCTGAATCGCAGCCATTGTTATGGGAAGAAGATTTATTAGATGCCAGTCAGCTTTTAGCTCTCAGCTGGACACGGCAGGATTCCCGATTTGGTAGCCACGAAAGCCGAGAATTGAAAGCCGTTTGTGTGTCCAAACTAAGCTCCCCCAAGGCTAAATTGTCAAAGCTTAAATAATATTTTGAATATTTATACGTATATGCAAGAAAAGCCCAAGAATATCATAACAAGAGCAACATTTTAAATGCTGTACTAATGCCAAGCTGTCATTCTATGCTCAGGATTTCTTCGGGTTTATCTAGAAAATATTTTTAATATTAATATATAATATATATATCAGTAAAATGCCCTAAAAGTATGAAATGTTTTCATCAAACTAAGTCCTGGGCATTCCATGTTCATAATTCTTTCCTTTTTGGCTAGCCAACTGATTCAATCGACACCCATTTTTTTCATAAAAATATCTACATATTGCAGGGGAGTGGGAAAGCAGACCCCAAAGGCACAGTTTATTTCCTGTGTGCTTTTTGAAAATTGATGTTTTGTTACAAGTCCCAGCAACATGGCAGGTAAGGCGGCAATCGAAACGGAAATTAAAAAATTCCCGGTCCCTCTGGAGCCACGAAAAAAATGCCTAAGCCACATACATAAATGTACACATGCTATTCCCCCGGGTAATGATATATTTTTATAATTTTGTATATATATTCAATGACCTGTTTGGTGGCGACGCAAAAGCATTCAACAATTTGCGGCTGGCATTTTCATTAATGCATAATCGGGTGTATGCGAATATGTTAAACTGCATTAACTGGGGATTGTTTGTGTAATGCGATGAAAGTGTTGCATAATAAACGAGCAAACGAGCTCCATAATCGAAGGGGGGCGCTGACACTCCGGCGTGGTGTGTTGACGAGGTTATTAAACATATTTCGAGGCAGCGCAAATGTAATTAATTTTAAACATTTATCTCGCCAGGATACTGAATAATTGATCCCGTTTAGACATTATACTTAAATGTGGCAACTGAGTCCTGCTGGGCTGCTGTTGAATTTAGCTTTTTGGTGGTTTAGTTTCCCATTTTAGTTAGCCGCAATTAGCAGCTGACCATTCATCCGCATCGCTCCACTCCATTTTAATTAAACAGTTCGCCCCATTTTGAGCGCACTCAAAGAAAAACCAATAATTTGTCTTGCCCATATTTCAATGGTCAACTGGGCTGGCGCTGCACGTCGTCCTACTCCCTGACACCGAAACCAATCGCTCCTCTTAGCCATTGAAATTAAATTGGCAACGCAATGCCCAGGCCACCGCCACGTAGTCGGTTCCGGCTCAGGTCCCGCCACGGCTCTCCGGCACTCCAGTTCTCCGGTTCTCGAAACGACGTTAACATTACCAATGCAAATGCATTTGGAGCTCCTGGGTGGATCCGGGGTCGCTTTTAATTGCTGCCTGGAAGCAGGCCCAAGAGGTGGCAGCGGGGGCAACGGGTAACCATTTTATTTTAATTTAAAAATAAAATTTTCGCACATTACTCAAAAGCGGCAGTTTCTTGCCAGTTCAGTTCAGTTCGGTTCAGTCGAGCCAGACCATTGATGTGTGCCAGGATTGCCAGTCCCGGAAAGAATGCCCCAAGCAGGCAAAGAAAGCAAACAAATTAAGTTGTTAAAGATTCCAAAGAGGAGGAAATATAGTGGTGTTTAAGGGTTCCATTTCAAAGGGAGTCTATTGTATTTTATTTAAATTTAAATTTACCACAAAAGCCCTTAAGGAATCTAATTAAATAAGGCAATGCGTAATTTTAAATTAATAACGACTTATCGCATTGTTCACTTATTTATATATAAGTATTTTTCCTTAAATATATATTTACATAACATTCTTAATTATTTTCAGTGCATAACCCTTTCTCACGCCGCTTTCATCGTCCGCCTCAATGATGCCTCAATGAATTTCAATAAAACGCAAGTGAAGGCAGCGGTCTGTCTGAACATCCTCTGACCCCTTTCGCCCCTCTTAAATTATACAAGGCTGTGGTCCTGTTTGGGTCCTGCCCTGCAGTTATAATTAAAATAAAACCTCGTGAGCGACTGCCAGATGGTTGTGCTGCACAAGAGCAATCGCATTTCAACGCGCAATGAAGAAACACGAATTCGAATTACAAATAATATTAATTTTTGCCTGCCGACTGGCAGTTACCTGGTCAATTGACTGAAATCGCAGGGCTCTGGCCAGGCAGATCACTGGTCGAGTATACCCAAAGTGGCATGGTTGCTTCGTTGTGCGTTGATGATATTGTTGTGGTGATTAAAATATATGCGGGGGGGAAATGGAAATGCCTGAAGCTCACAGAAGTGCGCTGAAAAGCAAGCTACACTTCAGCCCTTGCCTTGCTCTGCGGTTTGGCATGCATGTCCGGGAATTCAAATTGGACTCTCATCATTGCTATATAAATATATTATTCAGATTTTTCATCGTTACAAGAAATACTTCAGAATTATACTTGGTTAAGATTACACTGCTCAGCTGAAATATATCCATGATCATCTGTACTTTAAGCATTTATTACAAACTGTAAACAAAAGTTTCGAGTAACTTCGCTATGCTGTTTTCCTTTGTTAAAATTCCTGGAATATGAATATTTCCCACGTTGCTCATCTCTCATTAGTTTGCTGTATGATTTTAGCATAATTTTCCGGGAAAACTGTTTACCTCGAAGTGTTCGTCATGCCCCAGAGGTGTCATTCATTGAGTGGAAAGTTGTTCTTACTACAACAACTCTGAAATGGCCGAAGGGAGAGACACCTACGCGGCAGCTCTTTTCTGCAGGAGCTTTTCCCGTAATGCTCAACATTTTTCGGGGTTTCCCCTGGTCTTGTTTGTGTGTGTGTGTAGTGGTGTTTAACACTTCCGGCTGATGTTGATGTAGTTGTAGCTCAACGAGAGAGCTCGATGGCGCTGTAAAATGTAATCATTGTGGCGTGTAATTAGTTTTTGTGTGTACCATATACATATATATAAGTGCATTCTCCAGTGTATGTGCTCTCTGTGTGTGTGAGTGCGTGTATAAATAAAATTTATTATTGCATTAACGTATAGTACAGGGCTTACACACACACATACAGAAGCCCTATGCAAATGTGAGCGCATTTGGTCAAGTGTGCGAGCCTGTTTGCGGGAGGGTGTGCCTTTAATTGGCTATTGGGCGGTGAGCGAGGGTGGATGGAAGGGTTGTCCTGGTCTCCCTTATAGCTCCATGGAATATTAATGAAGAAATTATAGATTATTATATAACTTATATATATTTATTAGGTTAAAGTGTTTTAAAGGTTAAAGGTTTAAAGGTTAAAAGCTTTTAAAGTCTTAGATAAATATTTGTTATATGTTATTTTATTACGTTAGTCTGTGCTAAAAAACTTAAACTTTTGAATATTGCTAGTTTCTTACAAATTTATATGTTTGTTTAAATATATTTTGGTGAAAAATAATACATTTAACATATTACTTTAACAAATTAAATATATAAATATATATAAATAATATTACAAATTAATACACCCCTCTCGCCAAGAGCTTTCCACACCTGCCGCTCAACACTTTGCCTTCCCCCCCCCCCCCCCCCCCCCCCCCCCCCCCCCCCCCCCCCCCCCCCCCCCCCCCCCCC